>JAGXOD010000021.1:10622500-10847500 GCA_020368025.1 Brachyhypopomus occidentalis | reverse complement strand
AGATTACCCAAGCTGAAGCACTGCAATTGGCCAAGGTGGATCTTTGCCACAGATCGACTGATTTTCCGCGTCACAAAGTTAGAGCCTGCAAAACACACACACACACACACACACACACACACAAAGTCACAACTGAGGTGCTGATGAGTTTCTGGGTATTGTGGAATTACACCACAATTTAGTTCACTTTGTATGTATAACCTGGATTCCCTTTCTCTCTATTTGTCTTCCTTTGTCTCCCTCTTCCCTTCTCGTTCCCCCTCTGATGTAAAATGTCATCATAAATTTCAGTTGCGAAGCCAAAATAAATCCAGCACTGTTAGTCAGTCAGTCATTTAGTCAAACACACATACGCAAGCGCATGCAGGGATAAAATGAGACTCTTGTCTAGTCAGCGGACCACCCTGGTGGCACCGCGAGCCCAAAGTCCTGCAAAGCCGCCCAAGAGACACACAGGCGCGCGCACACACACTCCTGATGTGTGGGAAACCTTGGATGGTCTGAGAGGCCTGCTGGGCTGTGATGTGTTTAAATGCAGTCAGGGCTTGGAGGAGCTCCACTCCACCACAGCCGCCTGCCCGGAATACGAGGGCTCAGCTTAGGGCAGCTCGCTCATTAAATGAATCCAGCAACATGCGTCGCGCTCGGTGAGCAGGAGGGCGTCGCGAGGACGGAAGTTCCCCTTAAGTCTGGCCGTTATGCGAGTCTGAGCATGCATGGAAGCACGCTGTTCTGCTGAATAATGCTCAGTGCAACATGGGTAGACAATGTTATTGAGCTAATTACGCAGCCACAGTACAGCACTACAACTGCTACACCACCCCCCCCACCAACCCCCACCCCCCTCACCAACCCCCACCCCTCTCCACAGTCACCCCTAACCTTCCACCATCAGTCCACACTGCACAGTAACCAGAGGTGAGACGTGTGCATTTTCCAGTCATAATACTCCTGCAGTGTATTTTGTAAATTTACATTTGAAGTGGATACGTATGAACTATTTTTATTTAGTTAGTATTTCCTTTAATTTCTTTATGTTCTGGTGATGAGACAGCAGCTGCTGCTGCTCTTGGTCATACATATCAGTTTCAGATATTTACAAATATTTTATTTCAGCCCAAACACATTCACACACACATATTATACACACATACACACACTACATATATATATGTGTGTGTGTGTGTGTATGATACTTACATATCTATATAATATACATAACATAAATCATCACATTAATGCAACAGTACTACTTCGTTTCAGACTAGTGAAGCGGTGTGAAAAGGTTTAAGGACTTTCACTGAGAACCCGAGTCCAGCTCTACATTGTTAGCTGCATTCAGCTAATTTCTTACTTTTTTTATTAACAAGATGCACTCAGTGTGTGAATGTACACACACATAAAGGCATGGAGTGGTGAGAGTCTCAGTATTCACCCCTGGGGCACCCCACTGCTCTGCTCCATTACAAAGGGCTCCTTCTACACATTCAGCTCATGGCCCAGGTGCGTGAGCTTGGCAGGAGAATCTCAGCACTGTAAACACTGGAGTCACTCACACTGTCGCAGGCAAACCGCACTGCGAACTGCTCGGGGAGATCTGGTTTCTTCTCGCATTTTTTAGCCTTCAACAACACCGTAGCCAGCAATAACGGATTAGCTGTGTGCATGTTAGCCTGTGCTTGAAAACCTGTGGCTGCCGTCTGCGCACGCTGGCTCGTGTTTCCAGTCTGAGTGTAATTGTGGTGTTTTTTGCTGCACGTGCAGAGGGGTGTGGTAGGGAGGGGTGTGGCAGATTATATATATATATATAGAGAGAGAGAGAGAGAGATTAAAAATTGCTCTCGGATGTTTCGGACAGAGGTTCTTCATCAGCTGTGCAAACAAAGTGCTTCTGCATAGCTGGATAATCTGTCAAATATCCTGTGCGAAACCATTACAGCTTCACATAAGACCCAGCCCACTCAATTCATACTGGAAACCACCATCGCAGCCTCTTCACAGGGGACCTCAGGCAGGCACCTCTCTCCACTGGTGTTTGACTTATGAATTACATTTATTATACTGTGTATATATATAAAGTTATATGATGTCAACTTTCTTGTTGTTTTCCTGTTGCATTATTCTTTAATAGTGTGTGAGAGAGAGTGTGAGAGTGAGTGAGTGAGAGAATGCAGTCAAATGGCTCCAAAATTGTAAATTAAAGAAGTAGACACTTACTACAAGCCTCAGTACCTTATACTCTTTTGAAGTGTCATTACGACTGTGCTGACATAAGTTTGGAGGCACAAGTGAACAATATTTGAACTGCTTTGTCCACTAGAAATCCTGTGCGTGCATGTACACAAGAATGTGACAAGTGACAATTCATTTTAAACTTTAAAGGAACATCTCTGTCATTTGGCTTCTTTGTTGTTGCAGAGTTAGCACAAACATTGGGAGGGGGAAGTGAAGAGGAAGCTGTCTGGTCGTGTGTGTGTGTGTGTGTGTATGTGTAGGATAGGTGAGAGGTCCAGCAGCACATTCTTTGGTGCAGCCTGCCTCACCTGACAAGCTTTAACTCTTTAAAGTGTTCTTCTTTCATCAAAAGCAAGTGAGCACAGGACACAAAGACCAGGAGAGTTTCAGCCTGTTTCAGCCACACACAGACTTGCATGCAGGCACACACTCACACACGTGCAGGTGCACTCAGCCATACACAGGCACGTATACACATAAGAACACAAAGAGAGACACACAGAAACACATGGGCACTTATACACACAAGAACACACAGACACATAGAACAGACACATACACGCATACAGGCACATATACGCTCAAGCACACGCATAGGCACACAGACGCACGCGCACACAGACGCACGCGCACACACACCCACACATGCACTTACATGCTCAAGCACACACAGGTACATACACAAGCACAGCCAAACATACATGCAATCACACAAGCACACACAGGCACATATACACACACAAGCACACACCGGTACATATACACTCACCAGCCCACATTAGGTACACCTTGCTAGTCTCTGGTTGGACCCCCTTTTACCCTCAGGGCTGCCTTAATCCTTCGTGGCATCGATTCAACAAGGTACTGGAAACATTCCTCAGAGAGTCTGGTCCATATTGACATGATGGCATCACGCAGTTGCTGCAGATTTGTCGGCTGCACATCCATGATGTGAATCTCCCGTTCCACCACATCCCAAAGGTGCTCTATTGGAGATTTATTGGAGTTACTGTTGCCGTTCTATCAGCTCAAACCAGTGTGGCCATTCACCTCTGACCTCTGGCATCAACAAGGCATTTGCACCCACAGAACTGCCGCTCACTGGATATTTTCTCTTATTCTGACCATTCTCTGTAAACCCTAGAGATGGTTGTGTGTGAAAATCCCAGTAGATCAGCAGTTTCTGAAATACTTAGACCAGCCCATCTGGCACCAACAACTATGCCAACAACAACCAAATTTAAATCATGTTTCCTCCCCATTCTGATGCTCGGTTTGAACTGCAGCAGATTGTCTTGGCCATGTCTACATGCCTAAATGCATTGAGTTGCCATGTGATCAAAATTTGCGTTTAAGAGCAGTTGGACAAGTGTACCTAATAAAGTGGCCGGTGAGTGTACACACACAAGCACACACAGGCACATATAAACACAAAAGCACACACAGACATACACAGATGAAATGTGCACAGATATACACACAAGCTTACCCAGACACACACAAGCATAAACACAAACATCAAACATACACGGGTACATACATGCATGTACAGACATACTCAGGCACTCACAGACGCACACATACGTTTCTATGGTAGTAGTATGCCAGTACTGTCCTTACAGGAAAAACCTGAATAAGAAAAATGCAGAGCTATTTTTAGCCTTGACAAAGGTTCATCACTCATCCCCCTCTGAATACGCTCACTCGTTCACTCACTCGTCCACTCACTCGTTCACTCACTCGTTCACTCACAGTAACAGTGGGTTTTTTGGTTTCTGCACACTTCCTGGATGTTTTCTTATCCACGCTTGGGTTGGAGAAATGGCTGTGTGTACTGTTAAGGGGTGAATACACCCAGCGCAGTTCCAAATGGAATGAACTCATCAGCCTGGTCATGAAGTGACTGTCTGTCTACGCATGGACAGGAAATGAACCCGGCCCTGTCCCTCTGCCTGGCCTACGCCCAGACATCTCTCCTCTCTCTGCCGTATGTGTGCATGGAAACCAGCTCCCACTCCCTGCTGTCTGCATGTGTACGTACAGATCTGCCTCTACCTCTCTCTTCCTCCTCCTCATCCCCCTCTCACTCGTCTGTATTCTGTATCTCACTCCACTACTGGTGATTCATCCCCGTGTTTTTAAAGGCCATAAAAATGTCATTCCAGTGCCCCACCTCTTTTTTTTTTCGGTTTGCGTGTGCACACACATTTACACACGTGACGCGTGTGCGTGTGCACACACGAGAAACAACAAAAAAAAAAAAGGTGTGTGTTAAGAGCGCATAAGTTAGAAGGTGGTGCTCTTTAAACCATACATCACCATTCCTCACACACCCTCTTCAGCGAGCAGTTCCACCTGTGTGTATGTGTGTGTGTGCATGTCCTGTTACCTCTTCGAGGGCTTTCGTGATTGAAGAGAATTCCATTCACTGCAAAGAGATTATATGCCTCTCTGAAATTCACCACTATCCAGTAGGCATACAGCTTGGCAGCACCTGAGACAAAGACAATATCAGTTTCTTTCCGCATCACACTTTCAAATATTTGAACCAAACATTAGAAGATATGAGATCAGGAGATAAGCGTTTGAACCTGTGTGTGTGTGTGTGTGTGTGTGTGTGTGTGCTGACCATAAGGTGAGCGGGGATAGAAGGGAGTCGTTTCCTTCTGTGGGATCTCCTGTACTTTTCCGTAGAGCTCGCTGGTGGAGGCCTGATAGAAGCGAACGTTGTCCGTTAACCCGCATGTCTTGATGGCGTCCAACAAGCGAAGCGTCCCCACGCCGTCCACGTCCGCAGTGTACTCCGCCAGGTCGAAGGAGATCTGAGGGAAACACGCAAGCACAGTTAATATATTCATATTGAAGATTTAAAGATTTCCGTGGAAAACTGAGTCTTCTGACACGGACGTTGGTTTCTGCGTGGGCAGGTGCACGCCGGGGCGCGTGGGGTCACCGCAGCCCAAGCAAAGGATTTCTGGCACTTCCTCGTGCATGTGTGGGTGAGAGTGAGTGCGAGAGACAGAAGGCACAATACGAAGCACGAGGAAAGACTTGACATCTGACATGATCTGGAACCGGTGCCATCTACGGAGCAAGAGGGTTACGGACATACTCAGCTGCAGCGACTGTCGATCGGTAGCTCACAGTGGACATTACATATGATGCGATTGCTGGGGAAATTGGCGTATGATGATCTGGATGGCTCTGAAGGCCTTGCTGAACTCCGACCTTCATAAGAGGCGCAGGGATACGACACCTAAATGAATAACCAACAATAACAAACTAGAACTATGGGATACAAATCGGGTTCGGAAATAGAAAATGAGTCATTTTTATCTCCCAGCGTTGCCTCAGGTCCTGGAGATTCCCATTTTGAGAAAGGAAAACAAAAACTAAGTATTTATATTGTTTAAGTTAAGAAGATTAATTTCTATCAAAAGCCCAGTTATCACTAAGAAAATGTAATGTGCATTTCACAACATCACTAAGGCCAGAGAGAGTGAAGCAATCGATGCGAACTTGGCTTCTGTTCCAGGCAAACCGTCTCCTTAGAGACAGCCAAGGCAAATGAAGTCCATTAATCAAACTCTACGACTTTTAACTAGGAGGTAGAGCGGCGTGGCGAGCAAGCCGGGCCCCAGAGCGCCATCACAGGCTGCACACGTGAACAGCCACACAGGCCAGAACACACAGGGAGAGAGAGAGAGAGAGGGAGAGAGAGAGAGAGAGAGGGAGTGAGAGAGCCACACTTGCTGGCGTGCTGTTGCCATGGCTCCCTGGCCACACTGCTCAACCACTGCAGGGCTTTGTGGAGGTTCTACATTTACATTTTTGGCATTTAGCAGATGCACAGCGACTGACAAAAAAGTGCTTTGTCATCTACTCAGAGAACGGCTCCTGACCCGTACGGTTCTGGTTTGTTTGTGGGGGTCCGGTCAGGCTGTTGCTGGGCTCTGCGTTACGTCCCCACGTGCGTTTTCTCTCTCGCGTGCGTTTTCTCTCTCGCGTGCGTTTTCTGCACATCCTGCCTCTCCATCGTTCCTCTCTCTCCTCTCCGACACTACTCCTCCACTCCACACACCAGGAATGGAAGTAATCGGCCAATGAAATCCATTTTCTAAACGATCACTTCCCCTGGCTCTGTTCTCCTCTCTCCGCTGTCTGCTTCCATCACTGGCCAGACAGCTCACCCCTCCGTGCATCCCCCCTCTCTAATGTAAATACATACAAACACATAAACTCATTACGGGCTCCAGTCAGAGCCTGCCCTGTACGCTGTGCCAAGGTCACTGTATTTGAACATGTCAACCTGTGTGCAAGACCATTTTATCTACAGTGCCCATACTTGTTATTGCTCAGCCTTTCTTGGTTGTAAGCCAGTGATCCGTAATTGGCAGGAAGGGATGAGGAGCAGGTGAGGGGTAGCGGAAATGCTTCTGTGTAGCTGAAAGGTGAAATGCTTCTGTGTAGCTGAAAGGTAGACACTGTGTAGCTGACCTCTGATACTTACTGTGATGCTCACTGTGCTGAAGAAAGTATTTCTTGGTACTGTGCAGTGTATGTCTGAGGAGGTGAAAACATCACCCTCCCATTCTGTGTTTCTGTCTCTCTACCCCTCTCTCTCTCTCACACACACACACACACATACTGCTGCTGTAAGTTAACTTAGTGTTGACAGCAGCTAACAGCTTCCACATGCGAGTAGTCCCCTCCCTGAAACAGCACACCTCTCCCTCACACAAACACACACACACACACACACACACGCACATGCACATGCACACACACAGACACACACACACACGCACAGGGCATGTTGTGTCATCTCAGTCGACAGGTGCTGTCAGTCAAGAGTTTGAAAGAATCAGTGCAGCTATTGTGTGGTTAACTGTGTGCCAGAACAGTTATGCACATACCAGGCAGTGACAGCGCACTGACAGGAGCAGCAGCGCCGGGGTGAGACGTGTACCCGCCTTCTCCCACGGCTCCCACGGCAACCGCAGCACCGCAGTGCAACAGCGAGGCAGATACCACAAAGCCATTAGCCATAACCTTACAGACACACCCGTGCCATGTCCGTGCCGATACGCACGCACACACACACACGCACGCACATGCACGCTCACGCGCGCTCACGCACACGCACGCACACGCACGCACACGCACGCACGCACACGCACGCACACACACATAGGCACACGCACGCACGCTCACACACGCTCACGCACGCGCACACGCACGCACGCACGCACGCACACGCTCATGCACACACACGCACGCTCACGTACACACACACACACACACACACATGCACACTCACACAACACGTCACTGAGAGCCAGAGGGTCTTGTGGAACATAATTTGCCCCAAATAAACTATCAGAGGCCTTTAAAAGTACAACGAAATATAATGAAAGACAAAAAAGGTTCACAGCAAGTGTGGGGCAAGTGTTGACCTGGATCAGGCTGACAGACTGAGGATGGACAGTCTCCAAACAGTCCCCAAACAGTCTCCAAACAGTCCCCAAACAGTCTCCAAACAGTCCCCAAACAGTCTCCAAACAGTCCCCAAACAGTCCCCAAACAGTCCCCAAACAGTCTCCAAACAGTCCCCAAACAGTCCCCAAACAGTCTCCAAACAGTCCCCAAACAGTCCCCAAATAGTCTCCAAACAGTCCCCAAACAGTCCCCAAACAGTCCCCAAACAGTCTCCGTCAGCTCCGGACAGTCTCAGATCCAGGAGTATTCAGGCATGGGAAACATGGTTCTCTGTATGGGGGTGCCACACTGCCATGATTGGAACGCACTACACATCAGAAACTAGTGCCAGTCTAATGTCCAGACAAATGCCCCAACTAAATGTCCAAACTAAATGTCCAAACTAAAATAAAAAAATAAAAAATAAAATAAAAACAAAAAAAAAAGTTATATTAGGTTCCTGAAATATCAGGTTATATTCTACATTTTCCCAATCACTCCATTTTAGATGCTGTGTGTGTGTATGTGTATGCATTATTAGCTTTCATTGGGTTTCAGTAGCTTAGCATCTGTACTGTAAGCCCTCAGTGGGCTACAGTAAATGGGAAAGAAGGCTTTTCTCCAAAACGTCAGAGCTCCCTGAGGGAATGGACAACTGACAGGAATGTGTCATTTCAGTCCCAGACAAAGACACTAAATGGGTACACTGCATCCACAAAACAGCTGCTCAGAAGTGTTCAATCAAAAGCAGTGGAGTGTGTACTTGGGTGCATGGGGGTGTGTGAGAGAACATGTGTGTACCTATGTCTAAACGACGTCAAAGCCTTGAAGTTCTATGCCCGCTCAATCTACCCTCTTGGAGCTGATGGACCATTAGGCATCTCCAGGAGACATCTTTAACCACCACAGTATGCAAGGAGCAAAATCTCCATGTGCCCATAAATCTGTCACAAGCGATAAAATCTGGAGGCATGTTGCTGTCATTGGGAACCACCCAGCCTTTGCCTGGGGGCATTCCACTACCACTCTCAGAGCCAATTCATCAACCTCCTCTCAGGAGTCAGAAAATCCTAAAATACCTTTTCCTCATTATGCCGAGATTATGAATACCAATGAAAAGAAGCTCTGTCAGACCGTGGCATTTTTACTACACGCTCCAGTATGATTTTACATTTAAGGGGGGGGGAGAAAAAAAACCTTTAAGTAATGTAAAACCAGTACAACTGCGTGGATCATAGGGAACATCAAGCGTGACAAGGACACATCATGAAATCAGTAGGCGCGCTGTGTCTCCCCGCGGCGGCGAAGGCCACACCCCCTCCTCCCCTCCGGGGCTGCATGCAGCAACAAGCAGAGCTGAAGAGGCTCCACCAACCTGCACATATGCCAGTGTGTTAGCACGATTTACACGCAATCTGCCAGGAAGGGAAGAGAAGGAATCGAAATAATCCAGCGGGATTGTGTCCGGCGCCTGTGCACTAAGGTGGAGACAGAGGTCTGTGATTCAGATCTTTCACAGTCAAGTCTAAACTCACTTTTTCCAGTTTCAGTGGCACACATAATAAATCATTATTTAATCTGGTTGTGGCGGTGTAGGTGTAATTACAAAACAAATGGCATTCAGTAACCTGTCACCTCAGATCTACAGCCTCTTTACTGAAAACACTTTTTCGCACAAGCACAAAGAGTATGTTTTTAAACTTGCTTCACTTAAGGCTAAAAATGTTATATTACTGGTGTACATGATGTGCACAGTTTGTAACACACCCACACACAACCAGAGCTATTTCATCGGTGTCACAGAAAGCAAATTCATACAGGCCTAACACAATCCAGATGCAGACGGGCTTTTAACTGGCATTAAGGAAAATAAGGTCCACCTAAGCTAAGTCAACAGTCACCACCTGGTATAAGGATGGCTTTATACGCGCACCACTCCGTCTACAACCACCACCACACTGCACCACGGTCACCCTGTGAGGTCATCCGGACAGCAGCCTCTTTGCTCATGTCATCGTCTGAATGAGCCAATTTCACTGAGTTAAAAAAAAAAAAACATAGAGGAAGCAGGAAAGTGGGTAAAAGTAGGTAAGCGCAACAGTGCAATAAAGACCACATATGCTAATGTATTTCTTCAACTTCTGAGAAAGGTGTCTCATACTGTGTGTGTGTGTTTGTGTCTCCGAGAGCATGCAAATCTTCCTTTCAACACACAGTAGCACTCTGCTGACCCCTATGTGTGACAACAGGAAAGCATCTGTGCATGGCGGTGGTGTTACACTCATCCACCAAATCAGAATGTAAACTACAGTCACTAAAAAGCTACAGTCATGAGAGCACTGAAGAGAGACATGATTAGCTTTAATGATCACACAAGTAATTTGGGTTTTATGCGGTCTCATATTTGTGGCTTTATTTATGTGGCTTTACTTCCACACTGTTTATCATTTTGGCTGCTGCAACAGTAACATTCTAAAGCCCTTTGTACTGCTTTACTTTCACTTATTGTTTTTTTTTTGTTTGGATCGTGTTTTTTTTTTTTCTTTTTACTTCTTTTGGTTTTCAAAGGGTTTATTTTAATGCTATAATACACAACAGCGCCACCTATCTGAGATGGTGTCGGTTCCTGCTGAAGTGCACTTCCACCAGCATGCTGTCTTACTCAGGCTGGGCTCCTCTGTCTCTCGGGCAGAATCATGTCCACATTTGTAGCATTAGTGTTAGTAGCTCCATTTAAAAGCCCCTTCAGAACATGCGAACATCTAGCAACGAGGCCTGTCCTCACCATGGGATTTGACTACGGGCTGGTGGAGAGCATGTCGATGGGTTCACAGCAATATAAACACGCTGACAATAGAACTCATGGTTTTATCATCAAATAACAGGCTGCAGACCAGGAACCAACAGTGCATTAAAAACAACAACACCAACAGGCATTCACATTTAAATGAATCCGTCAGGTCTTTTCCACGCGGTTCAATCTCCCCTGAATTATTCAAGACAGAACTCTTCCAGTTCGTTCAGTTCCACTCTACTGGAACCACTCTACAGGGGAGGCGTGTGTTTAAGCCCGGACATATGCCACCTCATTCCACACACCTTATTCACACAGATGTGGCAGCCACAAATAAATGATTAATTTTGCAAAGACCCTCTGAACTTTATTACTGGTCATCACATGGTTCATACCAAACGTTAAATTGAAACAGTATAAAAGTATAAACTAGTGTATAAAACAGTATAAAAGTATGAAACCATATAAAAGTACTAGTGTACTATTGTACATTAATTACATGTTCACAACTAGATTTGCGTTCTTGAAAAAATTATAATTATTAACCAAAACGAACTGTTCCAGGGACTCCTGTTTGTGAGAGCACTGATACAGAAACGCTCCCTATTTTCTTACATAGATGTGCAAAAATAGATAAATCAAAATAAAGAACAGCTTCACTATGAAAATAAACTGGTTCCTAAAATTTAACTGTTGGTGAAAATGGGCAGTCTATGCACATTCATAATGCTGTTTTCAACCTCTTACCTGCCATGGCTATTTTATGTTTCCATCAGTGATAATCTGGTTTGTATATATTTACATGCATTTTCCCCAAAACATGGTACAATGTAAGACACATGCAGTGCAGTGTAACAGTATGAAAATGTTGTAAATTAGATCAGTGCCCTGTAGGTCATCCTCCTATCAGCGAACCAAATCACCAGAGTACTCTTCTTTTACTCAGCTTGTATTGTTCAAATGGAAAACAGGCACCCCACTTTAGCAATGTGCCGTTCAACTCCCAGTGGGGAGCGTTTAATGGGAACACTTCATTGGATGACGTTTTCGCTTTCCTCTAGCCAATGGGAAGACAGATGCAAGACGAGGGACCACATCAGTCCATTTGGGAAACATTTCAGTGGTAAGCACCTTCGCCCTCTCTCTTTGTACCGCTCACCCCTGCCTTCCTCTTCCTCACAATCTCACCCCGCTCTCTGACACTCAATAGCCTTATTTACTCAGTGATCCTGAAAGCACCCACACATTTTCTCTCTCTCTCCCTCTCTCTCTCTGGCTCACATACACACACAAAAAATGTCAGTTTATCTGATGGCCAACGTACTGACTAATATCCCTCTGGCTGCATCCCAGAAGACTACATTAGGAGAGACGGTGAAGCAATAAAGAAGAACAAGACCCACAGCACAGGCGCTTGGCTCGGTCTCTTCCTATTACTGGACTTCACTGGCTCATCTCTCACACCCAGATGCAAATCAGTCATTAAAAAGCGATTTGCACGCGTGGGTCCTACTCGAGGCAGGAGTAGAACAGGCAGTGGACAAAGAGGATCTGTACATCACACCCACATACTCAAACAATGACAAAGTAAGATCTGTTTGAAAAGGGAGCTACAGATGTGGACATTACCTTAACGTGGCTCTGTGCCCCCAGGTTGTAGATTTCTGTGGGCTTGACTTCATTGATAATTTTTACCAGGCAAGTGCTGTCTGTTAGGTCTCCATAGTGCAACTTCATGTCTGAAAACAAACATGTGCGTGCACGTGCAAGCACACACACACACACACACACGCACACGCACACATATATATACAGTGCTCACAATGAAAACTAACTGTGGAAACATGTTTAAGCATCTTAATTCTAGTTGGCTTTTACAAATGGGAAAGCACATATGAAGAAGACAATGAATGAATCAAGGAAAAAAAGTAAAAAGAATACACGGCAGGAGAAAAGCTTAGTGGAGTAGAGGAGGTGATGAAGACTGTGATGATACAGTCCACCCATAGAGAGCTACAGCCCACTCTCCATCATTCCTGACTGTTTATGAACTATGACAGTTTGATATTTAACTCAGCTCTTAATCTAGTTCTACCTCTGCACTTGACACTGTGACCAAGTTTCTAACTCACCCTGAGCCTTTCAGGCACAAATATACACCCCTCCCACACACACACACACACACACACACACACCCACCTCCACCATAGTTTCTCTATCTAGATGAAAAGGCAGGAAGTATGCAAGCAAAACAGTCTGTCCCACCTTGGCATAAGATCCAGGAGGAATTATCTATTTCACTGATTTGCAGAAACACTCCACCAACCCATCGGTATAATGCAGAGATATTGGCTCTGGTTTTTATGTAATACTTTAACATAAGATTCGTTTTTGCTAAAATATCTCATCGTGTAGTGGTATATATATTATTATCATAAAAACCAGAGAAACAAGATCATAGAATTTCATATAATTTAAAAAGCCCTTAGGATATGCCAAATAATTTAAGATAAATAACTTACAACCTGTTGAGGGTTCATTTCCTGTTAATATGTAGGATCAGTTAGTATACAGACAATTCACAAGGTGTAACTAATGTGTGGCAAAGCAAACGTGCAGCAAAATAACCAAAAAGGCAGTTATATTCCATTCCACCATATTGATACCTTTTGACCCTTAATTAGATTTAGCTGGAGGTTCACTGACATGTGCCATAGCTCTAATACAGTGTTCAAATATAAGCATAATAAAAATTCTATGTGGAAACTTCTGAAATAGAGACCTTGCTCCTACACCCAATGGTTCCTTTATTAGTTTTTTTTTCATAAACGTAAAATATAAAATAATATACAGTAGCCCATCCATTGGCACAGGTTGACAATCTCATTATCACTGGTCAGTTTAAGACTGTAGGACCACAACTTACAAGGTATTATTTATTGGTATTATTAGCATTGTACACTATTCTAAACACAGCAATTATGCTAACATGGTAATGAGTAAAAAGAGGAGAAACTCATTAAAATATGAATGTAGTTTGAATGTACTACATGTGGGGGATTTTGAAGAAGGTGTGGGTATCACTCACTTCCTTCTGTGTGTGTCTGAGGGTTGTGGTAAAGGTGCTCAATGCGGCCAGTGTTAAAGGAACTGGACCTTCGGAGAATACCATGAACCTGCTCACACACAGGCGTCCACGTACACAGTCACCCACACACACACAAATACATTTATTATTATTTATTAATAAAATGTTTTTTTTTAATAAAATTTCAATTCAAGAAAACTTCCATGCATGTGAGCATCCATGGCTGCTGTGTTTAGGAACGCAAGTGTGCTGTCTCCTACCTCGTAGCCTTTCTCCAGCAGAAACTCAGCCAAGTACGAGCCATCCTGAAACAACACAGACGAACCATTACACGGATTTGTCAGTGCATGCTCACAGACACTCGCACGCACTTTCACATGTTTTAAGTGGTCATTCTTTTACTGGACCGAACTCAACCAATTAAAGCATAGTGACTAAAGGTAGACTAGCAGAATCCAAAGGCCTTTAGGGAGAAACTCCAAAAATGTTAGAAAGTTCATCTATGAGTTGATGAACCCTGAAGAATCTGGTAAAATGTGTGTGTTAAAAAGTGTGTGTGTGTGTGTATGAGAGTGAGAGAGAGAGAGAGAGAGAGAGAGAGAGAGAGACTGAATGGTGATTGTGTGGGTGTTTGGGCTTTGTGTTTTGAGAATGCATCATATGGAACACAGAACACTACAACAATAAGATAAAAAAATCCCCCCTTCTCTTCATCTCTCTCTCTCATTCATGCCTTCATTTTTCCTTCTCAGACTTCCCAACCGCACATTCTAGAACTCTGGAACATTCCGCTCTGGCCATGGCATTCCGCCCCCCGCTTCCTGCTGGGGTGATATAGGCAGGGCCCCAAAGACCTCTGGGAAAAATGAGAGGATCTCTGGCATTTCAGTGTATGTGTGTGTGTGTGTGTGTGTGTGTGTGTGTGTGTGTGTGTGTTGCTCATGTGGTTGTGAGACAAAGGTGTGTCCAAATATAAGTTTCTGTTTTCTGTCCATGTATTTCATTGAGTGTTTAGTGCTTTATGAAGTGAACCTCATACTGTCCAATTTAGTCCCAGCACGTACAGTACTCTATATCCTTATGTGTGTGAGAACATATGATGGCTGTTGCTAAACTACTGTGTAGACCCATAATCCCTTCTGATAAATTGAGCTTATCAGCATGCTGGAACTGTTGGGAAACGTGGTCTGTTTCCCTGAGATTACACTCTCAGACAGGAAATTCAGAAAGACACAGCATTCCAATCACATCACAGCTACACACACAAGACACAAAACCACATACACACACCTCTCTCCAAATCACATCTCTTTCTTGTTCCCCCATTTACTCCATACTAACATTGCACAGGTTAATCCCTGCTTTTTTCTCTCACCCTTGAGGCCTTGCTTTTGATAAGCAGAATGTCTGTGTCAGTTTGATTGTGTAGGCATGTGAATGAGATACACGGATATATGGTTTCACCAAACGATATGCCTTAGGCTTAGGCTAACTTATTTAGATAAGCCCATCATGTTAGACACATTATCATAGTCATTTTATTCGTCCTTTCTTCAAACACTTTAGGAAAACTCGTAATCTATGTGTGAAGGTGTGTAACTGTGTTTATAAATGTAATGCATGCACTGCAACATGTAAATTCTACACGTTTCATTACATAAAATGTGTAAAGGGTACACAGTATCGACCATAAATCTTTTGTATTAACTGCCCATGCGCAAGCAATCATAGTACAACTATGCTACTACGCTCTTTATCGCTTTTTTCATTAAATATCGTACAGGGTAACAGCGCCCTCTGCTGCTTCAGAGGTAACCTGCACATAATTGCAGCTTTTCGTCAGTATTGGAAAATATCATTTTATGACAGGCTTAGTGTATATTACGATTGAATGACGGTAATAAAGGCCGAATTAATAACTCGATGACCTTTGTACTAATTAATTGTAGAGTTTCTTACACTGATTAAGTTACATGAAATCCTTAGAGACCATTTCACATTGTTAAAAGGAACTGACACTCCATTCTTACACACATATGCACGTTTGCTAGTTTCAGCAACTGTATGGACATATCAAGATGTCCAGAGCACACTTCAAAAATAATTTTCTTGTATGCTTCACAAATATCGCACGTCATCAGACAATATCAAAGAGAAATCTGATATTGCCTAATTCTACTTCAAAGTGGACTTTAATTTTGGCTTGAATACAAATAAACCAAGTACTCTACCACACAGGCAAACTGATTTACTACATATATTTTAAATGTGATCACAGATCAATACGATCGACACAAGGTGTGCTCATATTTGGTGGGAAGGTTCTTTCTTTTCTGCATCATTATGTGACATACCTACCAACTGAGCAGGGCCACATATTTATAGGATCTTGGTCCACATGTTTACATGGGAGGGTCATAAGCTTAACACCCACAACCCCCCACCTCCAAGGCAAGCAAACATTTGACAACGCAGTGCAACCAGGAACACAAACAGGAGTGGTGGTCAGAACCCAGCTTCCAGCTGCATGGGAAACAGCTGCAAGGGAATTAAACTAAGAACTGTTCATGACCTAACTGGCATTTAAAAGAATGATATAGAACTTATTCCAAGTTAAGCATATTGGTGACAGAGCTTCTTTGAAAGTTCATTGTGTTACGGCATCAGATACTGAAGCATGTGTCAAGCAGGAAACAACCTGATGGAGGATGCCAAACTAGGGAAAGGATGTAATATGTCAATATGTTATAAGTTCCTGATGTCTGTTCTTTGTCCGGTGGTAATGGATTGTGTATTAATAAATACAAAATACCTTAACCAGTTTAGTGTCATTAAATTTATGACATGCAGTACATCTCAAACGTTAGTGTACATATTTTACTGGAGAGGTCTAAAATTTCAAAACACCTTAACGTCAATGAATACAAAAGACAATAAGGTATGACATTCCAATACAAACCTTTGCTGTTCTTTTATATGTGGTATATGTTACAGACAGGTCAACCCACGAAAATATAGATATAGCCAATTCTTTATTGCACAGCAGCAAGTGAATATCTTCTGAATGTGGGCAAAGTGTATTACTGTTCATACCGTTATTATACATACACCTTAGCAGAGTCCAGGTGAGGAAGCCAAGTGCAGATAAACAGGTTTACGGGACACTATACACCCACACGGGGACATAAAAAACCAGACATACAGGGTCAAACCGGTAGGCTATCTGACTCCAAAACTCTGACGTGCAACCTGCTACTATAACCTTTTCCTGGTTGTTAACCAGCTAGCTAGCGAGCTATGCTAGCTAACGAATTCCTCATCTTTATATCGGGTTGAACCCTTTGCTTATCTTGATAACGGCCGGTCCTTTAAGAATGTTTCACAAAAATACAGCAAAACTCCAGTCAAAGAGCAGGACCGAACCGAACCGGACCGAGCTTCTCGGTTATAAATGTACCTATCCCATCATGCCCGACACATTACACCTCATAAACACATGGAAATGTAAAATACTTTTGTTAAACGACTATTTACGTGTACCCCAAAACCTCCTCACAATATTGCCTTAGTTTTATTTCCGTAGACTTCGCAGCGCTGTTGATGTGGCAGGACCGGCGCTTCGCGTAACGTTACCTGCCCAGTGATGCCCGTGATGATAGCGACCTTCCTTGGCTTCTCTTTTTTGTCGTTCGCCTTTCCTGAGCACTGAGCCATTGTATGTAAGCGGGTCTTTTGGTCTGGTGTGCTGAGTCTGGGTTCTCGGTTGTTTTTGGTCTAAATTAAGTTGCTAGGTGCTTAGTGTTTCCTCGGGAACTATCAGTTGATGCAAAGCAGACGCATACTAAACTCCAGCTGCGCGAGTGACACATCAGGAACCTGCCACGAGCATCCAATCAGCGGAAAGCCCGCCAGTGACGCTATGAAGTGACAAAAATAGAGGAAGAGCAGAAAATTACTTTACCGCTTCGAAATTACACAGCGCCCACTATCGGTTACCAATATACAAAGACGAGCTGGTTTTCATGGACATCTTAATCTTTAATATTTCTACACAGCTACACAGACAGAACTGAAGTAATGTAGTAATTTAATTATTTTATTCCGCTTTACACCAGAAACAGACAGATTGAATTAAATGAATGAAAAACATGACATAAGTGATTCTGTGAGTTAGCAGATGTGCAGTATTTCTTGTTACAGATTCCAAGGTTTCCTACTTTAGAGGCAGCAGTAGGGTATGTGGAAGAGTGGCATGTGGGAGTGGCATATTATGTCAGTCTGTACAGGGTACCGATGCTGTCTTAGTGTTTGCTGTCATAGGCTTATTGTGTTTTACTGGTCCTCAAACAGGAATATCAAGCAATAAATAGCTTTTAGTTGAGAAGGCGTTTGAAGAAATTAAGGGTTAGGCAAAGAGTAAGATGGCATTGTTAGATTGTAATACAGGGAAAGGCAAAATAATGGGATTTCTTTAACAGATATATTAGATTCTTTATTTTCTTTATTTTCATAATTGTATTTCCATAATATGCTTAGTTATTCCACAAACCAGAAAAAAATGTTTTACAATAGAGACTAGTTTGAAAAAATAAATCAACTGACATTTGAATAACATACATACCAATTTTGAGCACATTCAGTAGGTACCATTCAAGGATTTATGCAAATCTTTAGCCATCAGCAAATTTTCACTTGATTTAGGCTCCCTCTCACAATAAGGCCATGTTGTGCATCAAAATGTATTTTTCTCCATTATTTGTATATATACATTATACACAATAAGGTTAGAACTGTGCTTTTCAAGTAACTTTTGTATATAAACCAAAAAGAATGAACAAATAACTGTAACTAACAATACAATCATAGGTCGTGATTTGATAATGGTTTTGCCTTCATGGAAGGTGAGTTGAATACTCAGGAGACAGTGAGTGTAAACACAGATTTGTCTTAAGGACCTCAGAGAAGCATTCCAGTCTTCATAACTCCAGATCTGCATCTCAGGATTTATCACCATAGATTCAGCTCCTATCCAAATCTACTGCACCTAGCTGTACACATTCACGTTCCTGAAGAAACTGTATAGATGGATCAGTGTGTGTTAGACTGTCTCAAATCAGTCTAAAAAGTAAAATGTCTAAAATGGATTGTCTCAAATCAGTGGCCCCATGGAGACATCTAGAGCAATTGATATCTATCCCAAGACTGACTGATTCAGCCATATGAGAAAACTGAAGCCAACATGTCAGAAATAAGAACTACTGGTCTAGGCATGTAGTAAGAATGGGTTATTTGAAATAAGTGAAATCTTCAGTGTCACACATGCAATTGCGGTGGACAGAAATAAGACGAAAAAAAAAAAATCCAAAATAAATCCAGATTCAAATCCACATGTCTTGCATCTTTATGAACAAACATGAAGAGGTTGATGGATGTATGAGGGAGTGATAAATTAGGAACCCAAATACACCATTTTATGTATCTATTTCACATTTCTCCAAGATGATAGATTTTATATTTTAAATATTTACAATTTATTTTTACTTGTTTTTTTCTCAGTTTAGTAATAACAATGCAGCTGTTAACCTTGTGTAAAATACAGTACATCATATGTACTGATATAGGAAAACTGTAAGGGAATTTATGATTTACTGTCTGTGACCCTTAATTTGAACATTCTGACGTTCTGTCCATTCTATTATTTGTGTCTGCCCCACAGTTAGAACATCTCCGTTCCTTCTTGCTCCCTGCTTATCCTGTACTGTTCCCTGCCCCCACATCTGGTCTGTACCCCCTTTCCCAATAAGAACAATACCAACACGCAAATGATTTTTATTCTTAACCAATTGTTTTGCACCACATCGTAGTTCTTCTGTATTTAAGTAGATGTCTTCTTTATTAAACTTTAGAACTGACACTCATGTGTGGTGAATCTGTTATCCTGGTGCTAGCTACGAAACACTGAGGGCTGAACAAATTCGACACTTCTGTTTGTGAATCCTGATGGCTATAGTCTATGGCTAGAGACAGTTGAAAGGCCTAACAAAAACATCTTCAACATGTTACATGCACTTGTGAATGTCAAACAGAAAAAAAATAGTTTATTCAGTATAACATATAAGACTTGATAAATGGTGGTTTATGTAATATAGTAGCATTGGGTGTGTGTGGTCACAACCAGCAACCAGAAGACTTCCCCACTTCCCCTCTTCCTCATCAGGCAGCACCAGAATTACTGGTATTTCCTTCAGCAGATTGAGGTCAGGTCTTAACATCTTGTAATTTAATATGGCCTACAGTTTGTGAGCTGGTGTGCTAAGCTAGCTCAAAAAACATGTGATGTTAGTTCTGCTTGTTGTAGTAGTTCCATTATTGGAACTTGCACACTTTTGTGTAAAGCTGCTGGTTGGACATTCAGGTATATCATAATTGGTCCAGTATGTCATCGTACCTCCAGGAGGCAAAAGATATCTGGTATAGAAAACAGGGATTCAAGCACTGGGAGGCAGGGATAAGTGCAACTCAACACTACACACTTGGTACAACAAATACAATTGAGAATACACTGAGATGAATGTGTGTGTATGTGTGTATGTGTGTGTGTGTGTGTGTGTGTGTGTTTTGTCTGTGTCTGATGATATAGGAGAGGCACTATGTTACCTGATTAGCTCTCTGGTGGAGGAGCATGTCTGGAGTGGCACTTGTTCTTCTGTGGCCAAAACAAATGAAATAGTTTTAACAAAAAGGCATATTAAAAATACAAGAGAGAGAGGGAGAGGATGACCAGAGAGAGAGAGAATGAGGATGACCAGAGAGAGAGAGGGAGAGAGGATGACCAGAGAGAGAGAGAGAGAGAGGATGACCAGAGAGAGAAAGAGAGAGAGAGAGAGAGAAGATGACCAGAGAAAGAGAGCTATCACTTACTTTCTGATGTAGACGGTAGTGAAGTGAGGGGTTTGACAGCCAGGGGTGTTTTAGTGACTGAGACGCACTCATTCTCCAGCTATAGCACAGAATGGATTCAGCTGAAATCAACCATTATACTTACAATTCAGCAATAATGTGTGCATGCACACGCATACACGCACGCATGCACACACACACACAAACACACACACACTAACACAGAGTACCTCTTGCTCTTAACAAGCAGACATTGGATGAAGTCTTTTGCCTCATCAGAGATATCTGAAAACTCTGTTCCTTCAAAGGTCCACTGGCATGCCAGGATGTTATTTAGTGTCTCATTATCATCATCTCCCAGGAAAGGCGACAGACCACTTAACCTGTAAATATGTAATTATGTTCAACAGAAAAAAATTATTCACCTGTCTTGATTCTGTTTGTTGATAAATCTGATTTAGTGTGAAGTGTGTATACTGTATGTGTGTGTGTGTGTGTGTGGGGGGGGGGGGGGGATTGTACATTTTACCTCCATAATAAAAAACTATTTCAGGAGGTTTGTGTGTTTGTGTGTGTATTATGCTCCAAAAATTCGACTCGATAGAATTTATGAACGTATTACATTTCCCTCATTTTAAAATAAACGTAGACCTGAGAGGTAATTCTGAAAACTAAAGGCTGGAACTCACAGCATATAGGTAATGACTCCCAAGCTCCACATGTCTGTTGGGAAGGAAACAAATTCATAGTTGATGACCTCTGGAGCCAGGAACTCTGGCGTGCCGAAGTTCACTCTCAGCTTCTCCCTGGGTTTATATCTGAGAAGAGGTGAGTGTGAGCGTCCGCCAGGAGAGAGAGAAAACGAGAGTGAAAGCAAGAGAATGAGATGGTGGGCTTACAGTCCCAAATGAAATTACCGGCCAGTCATCATCACCAACAGACTAACCTTCTTGCCAGTCCAAAGTCAATGATCTTGACTTTATTTGTTTCTCGACTCACGCAAAGTATGTTTTCCGGCTGAAAAATGCAACAGTCCTTATCCATTAGAATCTGCATCTGTTTGCATATGGCATGTGAATATTGTTTATACATGGTGTATATAAGAATGTGCTACCTTCAGGTCCAGGTGCAGTATGTACATCTTGTGCATGTACTGAAGGCCCTCAGTGATCTGCCTAATGAACAGCACTGTGTCCAACTCGGTCAGCTTGTAGTTCTCGTCAATGATGCGGTCGAACAGCTCTCCTCCCTCAACACTTAAGTTGTAATATATGAGACACACACACACACACACACACACACACACACAAGACACAGCAAGGCAGATTTGTTCATGTAGAACATTTTCAACACAAGGAAATTCAGAGTGCTTTATAAATGAAGGAAACATTAAGAACAGGTGATTTAAATAGATAAACGTAATAGAAAACAGAACTCTTACACTAAATCTGGCCCCTGATTCTGTTTCTTATTTTACTATTTTTACTATTTTTCTTTTTTTACTATTTTACTATTTTTCTTGCATGCATATATATATATATATATATATATATATATATATATATATATATATATATATATATATAATACACACACAATAATGTGCAGGTATGTGGCTATGAGTATGTGGGAGTGTGTCTTACTTACTACTCCATAACAAGAGTAATATCAAAGCGAGACTCATAAGCTGCATAGAGCTGGATCAGGTTAGCATGGTTCAGATGGTTCATAACCTCAATCTCACTCCTTACCACCTCCTGACAAAGCAAATCAGATACAAACATATGATTTTATGTCTCAATCCTAAGGTATATATGTATACTGGGTATTACTCTGAAATTAAATGAACTACTCTGAAATAAGACTTTGAATAAAAGGGCAATTTCATGTCTTAAATCTTAAATTTCATGTCTTAGAACTTCATTAAAAACCACTTCTACAAAGTTCTTGTGTTTTATTTTGGACTGCAGTCTGTGTATCATGTCGTACCAACAGGGACATACGTTTTAACCAAAAAAAAAATGTAAATCTATAATTGACTTACCTTCTCTTTCTGACCTCTGACCTTGATGATCTTAGCTGCCAGCGTGAGCCCAGAAGACTTCTCGACACACTTATGCACCATTCCAAAGCGCCCACTAGCAAAACAAAATCACCAGACCAGTCAAAAATATCTATAATATTATAACGTAATCAATATTATATATAAGATCAATATATCTATTTATATGAATTATAATATAATTAAGATAAGTTATAACCAACCACTAGGGGGCCTGCCTACTACCAGTCACCCGCAGCCACAAACCCCCTCTCTCAATCACCGGTGTATTAGTTTATTGTTTGCAACTGTGTCTTGTTTGGTTGCACTCCTTAGAAGACCGCAGGTACCTGCCATCCACGTTGCACATTGCTGAGCCAAGCTGGAAGGGACTCTGGGCACTATTGGCGTGCCAAACTGGAGGCTACTACCTACAACCAACACTTCCTGGTCCTTCTTATTCAAACATTTGCTGCAATAGCTTTTGGTTTTCTGTTTGTATTTGTGTTCTCCTGTCACGGACAAAGGTAATTTCACGCCACCTGAGTCCTCACAGCCGCCGTCACACAAGCACATTATTGCCCTGTGTGCAAGGGACTTATCCATAAAGCTTCACCTAACCTTTCCATCCATCCATCCATATTATCTTGCTGGCTGTCACTTACCCTCCAAGCACTTCTTCTCTGTTGATGGTGTATTGAGCAGATATATGCTGTGTTTTGGGGGTTACCATCCGGTGCTCAAAAGGTGCAGGAGGAGGGGGTGACAAATCTGGAGGACAAAAGAAATACCTTCTCCATAAATCAATGGATTCAATTGTATTCAATTAAAAACTGGAAGCCAAGTCTACTGTACCGATAATATATTCTTCAGCCATTGCCTTGCCTTCCTCTCCCCCTTTCTCTGGTCTCTTTGGTTCCTGCTCTTCTCCTTCCACTACTGGCTTCTCTTCTTCCTCATTCTCCTCTGCCTCCCCTGGCCTCTCTTCCACCTGGCTTCGTGTGAGGTCATCCGTCTGTAGGTTTTCACTTGTGCCTCGCCTTGTAGTACCACCCGGGCTACACACATGCAAGCAGAGACACAGAAGAAGAAAATATATCTCTGGAAAAAAACAGGAGTTCCACACGGTTCAATGTTTTGGCCATTGCTGATCCTGATCAAGTTGAATGGAACAGACTGGGGCTGCAGTACCTCGCATGGCAGCATGTGCAGTGTCCATTAATCTTGCATGGTGGGAGGAGCAGGGGCACCACCTGTGGCAGACGTGAGCCCTCCTCTTCCTCTGTCCCCTCATTCTTTTTCTCCTTGTCAATCACCCTCCACTCTGCTCCTCTTTCTACCAACTCTGAGTCAGCAGGAACATCTGTGTCCTTCTCTCGCTCCTCTTTTTTCTCTTGGAGAAAGGCCGGAAGCTCACAGGCACAAATGACAGGTTCACTGTTACCTTGGGAAAGACTGTTCTGTTGGAAGAGCTTCTCAGTCTGGGGTGGATCTGGAGAATCTGAACCAAACACATAAAATGTATATATTACTCGAATAGCATCTGGACATCAATTTTAAGGGCACTTTTACTACACTATGTCTGACTAATGGTGTAAGGTTTGCTAAGGCACCGCTTTGAACCTTCAAAGTTTTCACAACACAATAATGTGTATGACTACTAGGTGAATACGCTTGCAAAGATGTTCCACTGACTTCAAATGCTATAAAAGATACAACAGCTGCAAACCAAATGCTTGTACTAGTCACCACAGACATGCGGTTGGGCAAACTCACTATGCGTCAGCAGAACTGGTCTAGCGTCTTTGTGTGATTACATTACCTGTTACGTCTGGAGGCTGACATTTTTTCTGAGATTTTAACCCCTCCGAGCAAACATTTGGCTTCTCTGTGCCATTCTTCCTGTTAAGCTAGACAGAGAGGAAGAGATAGGAAGGGTCATTAGGTCTAAAATAAGCCTTTTAGTTATAACGCGTCAATTTGCCACCATGGATTCGTATGCTCATTTAGACATTTCACCATTTCAAAAGATTCATATATAATTGTGCTGTGCCACTGAACATCCTTTGTGACAACATATATTCCTTTATTTCTCATAGATTTTATGATCCTTGACTCTGCCATCCAACTGACATTCTCTTGAAGACTGAAAAGGTTATGAAAGAATATATGGAATAGTCCAATCATCCAATCAAAAGGAAACAAATCGCTTGAAATGGCCACTGCAAAAAAAAAAAAATCCTCCAATGAAAAAGATAGATTTCACACATAGCTTAAAAACATAATTTTAGAGCTACTTTTGAACAGTTGACCTGTGAAAATCTGTCCACCACATCCATCCATCCGTCAGTCCATCTTCATGTCCATGCGGGGCACTTACCCTCTGACCAGTGCATGCGGATTGGCTTTTGAAGGGCCCGTGTGTTTGGAGGTGTTTAAGTGCCACGACAACGGAGACGCCGGGCCGCTGCCCCGCCCGCTGCACAGCGGCGGTCTCCATGGCAATGCGCAAGCTGCCCAGCAACCGCTCTGCATCCTCCCAGCGGTTGCGCGTGATCACATCCAGGTGGCTGAAGGTCACCTCCTGCAGTGTGAGAAGCTCCGTCGTCCGTGAACTCAGCGTGTCGATGTGGCTCTCCATTAGGGAGACAGGGATGTGGTAAGGAGGACGAAGCCCAGTCCGGGGCTGGAAGAGCAGAAGCTGTGGGGGTTTGTGGGTAAGGGTCTGCCCGCTGCAGTCAGTGAGGGCTTTCTTGTGCCCGCGTTGCCAACGGTACTACCATCGCTGAAATGCGGTGGATGACGTACAGGTTTTGGATCATCAACCCTGCCTAGACTGGAACTCACCTCCAGAATTACAAGAAAACCAGACTCACACAAAATAACTCTCGCTCCCTGGAAACTCAAGAAATACCTGTCCTTAAGAGAGCCGGAGTTCATACCGGCCTAAACTGGAAAGCGTTCAGTAGCTCCCTGAAGTTGTATCTCAGTCTATTGCTTCATCACAGGACTTTCCCTCTCTTCTGTCTGTTCTGCAGCACGCAATCCAGGCTTTTATGCTGTGGTCTGTGGGCCCGTGCTTATTGGTCAGAGTGGGAACAGTTGCTGGGATACGCTGGCACTGGGAGGGAATGGACACTTCAACATGATCCCACCATGAAGTCCAGAGCCAGGTGTTAGGATATTGCAACCAGAGCTGGACACAGTTTAAAAAACTGACAAAGAGTTGATGCAGAAGAGTCAAAGAGGGTATGTCTTACAGTGACACACACACACACACACGTGTGGACGCATGCAGACACACACACAAACACATGTACTCACACATAAGCCTTTAAACACCTGTTAAGATGAAGAGTTTTGGCTGATCCATGATCTAATTTGCAATAACACAACATGTGAGTATGGGAGTGACACGTGTTTGATGGGTGAATACGCAGGATGTCCTTCTCACTCCTGACAGGATTTCCCGCTGCTAATCACAATGACAGTTGCAGTGAGGTGTGTCTCAGGTGGAAGCAAGTGTGTGGGAGAACCAAATAAACAGGACAGCAGGACAATGTGAGTGGCATATAAGACTTGGCTCACAGTCAAAAAGGATGTTTGAATTTGACATGATGTTTGTCTACTGGAACAGACTTCTAGGCAATCGAAACCAGTACTTCTTGGTAGAATATGTTTATTTTATGTTTCATTTATAAATATTATAAATATTATAATATTATATTATATTATATTATAAATATTATAAATTATAAATATTAAATTTCTGAGTAAAACAATGAAGCACTTTTTGTAAGTCGCTCTGGATAAGGGCGTCTGCTAAATGCCGTAAATGTAAATGTAATGTAAATGTAAATTAGGCAAAAGAGCATCATGGTATTATAATTAGAGGTTGTTGAGCCGATACAATATTCTTGTGTTCAGAATGTGGGCCTTTTTGCCACCAGTAAAATGTCATACTTGTACAGTTGTCTAGGTGTACACCATAGTTTAGGATGTATGCACAGATACCATCCATGTTAGATAGCATCCAGATAATAAAACCCTTATGTCATGCCACAGTGTAACAGGGCCTGATAACATACCACAGAACCACAATGATCTTAGAATAGCTTTGGATCTCATGAACCAGTCACTGCCTGAGCGTGATTGGTCAGGTCATTAGAAGGTCCTAGATGATTGGTGTCTGCTTGTCTCTGATGGGACGGAATGCGTCTGGGGGATCTGTGACTTGCCTAGAATGTGAACTTGATAATGTGGTTGAGCTCCCCGCACTGACAACAAGAACTTATTAAAAGGGAGTAAGTGTGTGATATTCCATGCGCTTGTGTGTATAAATGTTTGCATGGTGTGTGTTTGTGATTAAAATGGGAATTACAGCTGTCCAGCCATTCAAGGAGTTGTTTTTGAATTGATGGCTACATCGCTGGACAATTCTGAAGATATGAAGTGGTTGTATGCGCATGTGGTTTATAGAAATAGAATGTTTATATGACAGCTCAAAGGTATTAATATTGAAAAGGGTGAAATAATTCATTAATTGTTATGTAAATACACTTTTGGTGTTGCCTTCCGAAATGTATTAATTTTCTTCATAATTTTATAAAATATATTTTGTGCAGTTTTAACACTGAAGAAAAGTGGACTAACTTTTAAATAAATAAAAAATCAGAGGGAGAGAAAGAAAAAAGAGAATGAAGGGAAGAGGAAAAAAGAATAAAGAGATGATTATGCAAGACAGTGAAGGAACTGAGGATGGACACAGCAAGGCGATAGTGAGAAAACAAGATCTAATATCAGGAACCTGGTAAACAAGAATACTTACAAAAACTGACAACCAGGAAAACAGAACACAGGGTTTATATACACAATTGCCTTATTTACTGTATATACAAGATAATGACGAGGATGTAAACTAGAGACAGGTGAAATCAATGGCGATGGTGGGGAGCTAAACGAGAGGTGTGGACACTAAAACCAAACAAAGGAAGCACATGGAACAGAAAAGCAAGAAGTGAAAATCAAAACACAGGTAACTAGGCAAACAGACACTAGGGAGGGTCAGTCATGACAGTTTACAATGGGAATACAGTAACTACTGAACTGTGCACTGAAACTGTGGCATATTATAAACACACCCACCTGTAATCCGTTTATTCATTTACAAAATACAAGAATGTTCTTATTTGTTCATGTTGCACTGGCTAAAGCCTGAATGTGAAATGGTTCACCATTAGAGGGCAGAAATAATTAAAAGAACTAAGCAGGATGGTGAGTTCGTTTTATGTTTTCTTGACGAAGCCAAAATTCTGTGCTCTGATTCCTCCTTCTCCTCCTCCACCTCCTTCTTCTTCTTTTGCAAAATGCAAAGTTTAAATATTTTCAGGGCACGGAGCTTTTGCTGTAGAGCATCACCAAAACTCAGCAGAGAGTTCCTACATGAGACTTTATGAGTGTGCTTGTGCTTTTGGGATATGTCAACATATTCATTTCTGTGAATTAATAGCAGAATGTATGTAAAAGTAAGACTCCTTGATATCACAGTAGGCCACTTTCACAGAACACACACATGAACCCTTTTATCTCCATCACTCCATCAAACCAGCTAAACAGACCCTCAGCCCCTCACTACTCCACAGCCAATTACCCCAACACAAATTACCCACCCACAGCCAAATAGCCCTGAAGTATGACTAATCCCACAGCTAAATAACCCCTCAGCCTCAACTACCCCATAGCCAATTCTCTCACAACTCAAATTCCCCCCCACACCCCCTTAACAACCTAATAGCCAAATTGACCTCAACAACTACCCCCACAGCTAAATCAACAACTACCCCCACAACTAAACCTTCAGCCAAATTTCCATCAACAACTAGTCCAACACCTTTTTTTAACCTGTATTGCATCTAGATTTAAAACAGGCTTGTTTAGGGTCGTAAGTGAAACTCTGGGTTCCTAAAAGGCATATGTACTCATAATAACAATCAATCAATTTTCTATAGTATTTTGATAGCATTGATAATCATGGAAACACTTAAAACTTTTATAAAGCATTAAATATTGTACAATATAAATGAATTTTTAGACATTTAAGCACTTGTAATTTGGCAATAGAGTTCTGAACATACTAGGAATATTATACAATAAATTAAAGGTGTAGTCTCTTGCATCATTTTTAGACATTATTAGTCCAGTTGTGCTTAAAACTATTAAGATGTTATCCAAAGCTTCTGGTTTCAACAGCTAAATGTAATAAATGTGTTCTGAACTATTCATGACCAACTATTAGCAACATTACATGGTCAGTTAAAACTGAGTTATTTAGTAATAATTATACCCAATGACATAAAATCTTGTGAATAACTGAACACAGATTATTAACTTTAGAGAGATATTAAAATGTTTGGAAGAGTGGTACATACAAAGATGAAAAGTCTGAAGAGTAATACACCCTGTGTATTCAGTGTAGACAAAACAATTACACAATTGATATCCTAAAAACTTCAGGAGAGTAATTTGAGTTTCGTAGACGTAGATGGGTGCAAGCTCTAATAAATAATAACATCCTTCTGGCTTAAATCTTTTTACAATTTATAGTAAACTGTGACTACAAAGTGTCTAAATATTCCTTGAAACTTTCTGCATATTACCTACACGTTCTCTTATATTGGAAATTAGCATACAAGCAATTTCACCTCATGATGTGCTCATTTGGAATAATAGGTATATTGTAATAAAATATGAAGACTTTAATAAGGTTTATAATATCAATTGTTCAACACAATTATTATGTAATGGAAATTAAAGCTACTCCAATAACTGTCATACTTGCTAAAAGATTTTACCAGAAACACCAAATTCAGTGACTATGTTGAACTCTGTGTCTTTTAGTCATCCAAACATCTGGAACAATAAGTTCAGTTCTAAAACTATTAGAGTGACATTACATGATTAAAAGAAAAGATCAATAGAAAAGAATGTAGGCAAATTTAGAACAGAATTTTTTATTTCCTATGCCACCAAAAGCAAAAGAAGTTCATTTCAAATTTAAGAATATTTATCCCTCTAATGGTTTCCTAAGGATGAAGTTTAATTTGCATTACAGTAACTGCTATTTCTGTAATAAACTGAAGCCACATGTCATATATTCTTCAACTGGAGCAAATTTGAACTCTTTTGTAAAATAAAAAATATTTATTATTGCAAACTAAGTTTGGAGTAATGTTTGTGCAATGTTTACTAGTTATGCATTAAATTTTTTATTTTATTATGTTTTTAACATTGTTTTTTTATTTCATTGATTTAACTTGTGGGGTGTTCCCATTTCCCATTCCGTGACAAAACTTCATATATTACACAATTATATATTTCCGGAACAATCTGGTGAGGTCTGTAATTCTGTCTGTTGTCTTCCTTATGAGTATCTATATAGACCTGTTCATAGAGAGTAGGCCATTTCAGACACAGCTTTAGTTTCAACAATAGTTCATGCAATTCTTTAAAATAAGTTTATGCACCTTAATAAACAAAACAAACAAAAAAACACTCTTTATTATTCAAAATAAACACTTTAGCACAACCATTCATATTGTGTACTTGCCTTTTACAAACTACCTTGGTACACACACAGACACACACACACACACACACACACACACACTATGTCTGGCTGTTGACAGCCTATAAAGTATACATTATGCTTATTTAACTATCTGTGAGAAACTGTAACTCAAGATCACTGACCACATGCTTAAAAATGTGACTTAGGTCAGAGGTGTTAGTCTGAGTGTGTATGTGTGTAAGAGAAAAGCTGTTTTTAAAGGAATGCAGGACATGAGGGTGAATATGCATAATCAGTATGTGGTTAAAAAAAACATGGGGGCAGATATACATCAATATTACTGTGATTAAATGTTTCACTGATTACTTAAAAATTGAGAATTGCAACAGTGATACTGTACATTAATGTCCAAGCAAACGTATGCAGAATGGTGAAGTACATGAGGCTATTTTAGTGCGTGTGAGGCAGGGAAGGGAGGCATGGGGTAACCAAACCTTGTCCCAGCCCCCCAGTCTTCCTTTCTCCTTTTCTATCTCTCCTCTCTCTCTCCATTTATAACGTAAAGGGTAAAGGATCCGGGCACAGACATGTCCTCTTCTCCGCCCCCCAGGTACAGAGTGCTTGGCTGGGCTGGCGGGTGCCTTCACAGTGGTACACGTGAGCTGACGTGGGGGAGTCCCGAGGAAACCCTCACAAACTCACTTCTGATGATGAAAGCAGGAGGCTGGCACACGCACGTGACTAACACACTGATGGCTGCATTACTGTCTCTAAAGCTGCTTTTTTTAAAGAAAAAGAGTAATAATATCATTATGATTTTATAAAACTACAGCATGCACAATGGACAAGCAGGCTAATAACGTTGAAAAGTGTGGTAAGAGAGACATACACTCTCTGACCACCATGTAAGGTATATCTTATAGGTGCATTTTATTGGAAGTATGTTATATTAACAATAACAAGGGTTTGGGTTGTTGAATTAATGCAAATGTATCAGTGACAATATTGTGATTGGGTTTTTATATACATGTCAATGTCGCTGTCCTGAAGTCATAAATTGACCATTTATGAAGGGTTAGAAGAGTTAACGTAAATTTGACAAGGTTCTAACTGTACACCTACAAAACATTGCTAATAAAATGATGTTTTAATAAGTTGTCTGTTATGTGTATTTTGCAGTAGTACCCAATTATTCAGATTTTCGGGGTCCTTTACTGCCATGGGTTTTTTCTTGTTGTTGTTGTTTCTTCCTCTAACCTGTAGTAATAGTGAAGACCTGGAGAAGCGCTCAGACTGGTGAAACTGAAATGAGGTGCTCCAGGTTACCAACAATAAGAGAGATGATCCTTTCCAAAGACCTTATTACACCTGCACTAAACATGCACTGTATCTTCATCCAGCCAAATCTGCTCTTTTATATCCATCTCTGGCATGGATATCCTGAAATCAGTGGGTTGCACACCAATGAATAGCTGCTAGTCTCTGTGTAAATGAACCAACTCTCATGTAAATAAACACTATAAGCAGACGACAACGAAGAACAGTGTGTAATTCAGGCCAAATGGACGGCAAAGGAAATGCAAAATACACTGAACTATAAATGGTTAAACAGAACTGCAGGACGGAAGGACAAGGGGACAAAATGCCCAAAATATCCATCAGCACAGACATACAGGCACAATGTGACTCTGTAACTGACATTTACCACACACGTTTGCACTCATTCAAAACTGAGTACTGGCTGAGGCCCTGAGATAAGAAAAGTGACACAGAGTCAGAATTAACACAGCTTGAATCAGGCAAATATATGGGGTGCTAACCTCACATAACCTAACAATGAAAACAAAGTGTTAGATCTGCAAAAATAAGCAGCACAAGCAGAAAAACCAACAGCACAAATGGGCACGAATGCGGCACAAGCGAATTAGACCAGTTTGGTCAAAACCTGAGACACACACGAGGTGCCGTCTTTACACAGGTTACTGTCTTTGGGGTTTAGGAAATGCTTTTTTGGAACGATGTCATTTTAACATTCAGGTATACAAAGCTTGGTTATCATGCATAATTGTCTTATGACATTCTTCATAATAAAAGCCTCTTCCTGTTTTAGTGTTCCTTTGACAGAATATTTGTTCTGGAAGCCTGAGCATGTAGTACATATGATGAATAATAGGGCCTATCGCACACGTGCAAACAAAATCCTCAGGAAACACTCAGAGGACGTTTAGACAAACAAGATCACAAGACTGCAAAACATTCTGCTTCATACTTATACAAAATTGTTTCCTATGTGTAAGAAAGATAATACCTTGCAGCACAGATGGGACCACATGAACATGTGATGAGGATCACATGCTCACCTAACTGCATGATGGATTCATTTAATCCATACAGTGAGTAACAAATCAGAGCTGGTAGGTGCAGTAGCACAACTGCAGGACTAAATGATGAATGATCAATCAAACATATAATACAAAGTGACTGAACTGCAGTAGGAAGTTTCATTTCTCACATACACTACCAGGGACTCCGTCGAACACAGCGTTTCATGGTAGAAGCAGGAGGTGCCTGTTGTAGCATGAGCAATGTCCTTGCACCTGCACTCTTAGCATATTGCTCTTTAACTTTCTAAAGAAAAATTAGACATATGCGTGGGTGGATGTCAGTGTGAGTATGTGTGGTACCTGACTGTTTACTGAGGTGATTCCAGCGGATCTGTCCTGTTTCCGCTTTGGGGTGAAAAAGCTCCAACATTGCCTCCACAGGAGAGACACAACTAAACACACACTACCCACAATCCAAACGTCCTTATCCTTTAAGAAGTTCTCCATGACAACAGTAGTCACAAATACGGTGGGGCCCGTCCAAGGCTTCCTCCGCCCTTTTTAATGGGATCTTTAATTCCCTCTCTCTCTCTTTTCAGTCCGTCTATCTAACTCTCCCTCGCCCCCCTTCCGGACTCCATTAACAGAGCTCTGGTTGTGACATGAGTGGAGTGTCCAAGCCGCAGATTACGAATGCGAGGCAGGAGTGGACACCATTTGCCCCTCCCCTCCATAAGCAGCAGCATGGCTGTCTGTCAGTGTGATGAGTGTCGGACAGGTGGAGCTCAACAAGGTGGCGAACAGGACCCTACGTATCCTTTAACGTTAGACACAGCAATTAATGTGCTCAATCACTGCCCCCTCATCTGCACAAACACATGTGCTCACCCACGTGTTACACACACTCACACACAAACACACACATGTGCACACACAGGCACAAAGGAACACACACACTAGCAAAGCTCTGGCACAGACAGATGAACCATGCCAAAAAAACACACCTTTTCACCCCAAAGTACAAGCCAAACATTCAGGCTGCTTTTCACATTGTTAAGTAAATTTAATATTTTAAAGAACCACATGACGTCCGCCTAGTGTACCAAGAGAGACCTACCAACAGCCAGCTCTAAAATCATACAGATCTACCCCCCCCCCCTCACCCCCCACTCTGCCTGGCAGCTTCAGAACGGCAACATGGAGGGCGAGGTATGCCTGACATTCCAGCTATGCGAGTTCTGCCAGTCACAGGATGTCTTGCCACAACATTTAGAACTGATGTTCAACTAATCACCCATGTGAAGAGAACTACGCGTGTACAGTACTACTCAATCCTGCATAGCCTGTCTAATGACCAACGGCATCTGGGTTATCCTGTCTAGCCTTTCGCCTTTTATGAGTAGTAAAGTTATTTCATAGCATGGAATGTGATTTTAGAAAACTAAGCTTATACGGTATACTCTTATATATACTCTTATATACTCTAATATATACTCTTAATGTACAGCTATTATTCTAGGAGCACACTACACACTAGTGGAGTAACAAAATGGATTTTATGTGTAGACAAAGCTCTGGAATTTTGTTTTGGCTATACAAAGAGTGCATACTTATTCTGAGCATTATCCTAAGTGATTTTAATTGTACCAGTGTCATGGAGATACCAGATACCGGTGTCATGGAGTCTGCACTTTGCTGCTTGATGCACTTAAGTGTTTTTACTCCCTGGTTAACATTTTGGAGTTCTGGTAAATGAACATATAGCTGTCCAAAATGTAAATAAATGTAAAAATAACAAACAAACAAAAAATTCTAAAGACACTTATGTTTGGTAGAATAACATACTGGAACAATGCATAGTAAACCATCTTGGACTTTGAGTTAATGTAAATCTTTACAGCTATTTCTTACTACCTCTAACAGCAGAGATAACCAGCCCAAGGAAGCATGGCAAGAATGGACCTGAATGGAAGAATGGATTATGATCTATTTTGTGCTATTTTGGCTTCACTGGGTGGCCTAATGGCAAACAGAAGGCATGCTCTGTTTCTTGAGGTGGTCTTTCCCATTCAGTGTTTTCACTGAAACTAACTCATAATGTCTAGGCAACACAAACCAGCCTTTGTGGTGTTTCACAGACTTAGGGCTCCACCTTGTTTAATTGCAAATGTCACGTAGGTATGTGCACCTCCTGAATGCTATACTGTCTGGATTGTAGTAGAAAAGAATGCTACCTATCAAGTTAATCAGGTGTAAATACAGGAAAAACTATGCCAGGGCCCAGATCTCAAAATGCTGATTCAATGTCTACATAATCATGTGACTCAATATCCAGACGTCATACAACATGGGTGTAGTTCTAGACAGCCATCTTTCATTCTCCACGCATTTCATGACTGGAACACAGATGTGTGTTTCTTGTGTACAACGTCAGGACAATTCAGCCATTTATTCCAGGGAAGCCCCTCATCTAAAGGATAGACACATTACACAGTAGTCCACTGATGTTATCACTTCACTGGCTTCCTGTACTTGCCTGCATCAGATTTAAAACACTGATGTCAGCCTATAAGGGCAAAAGAAACCCTGTCCCCACCGAGGTCCTGTTCTCGCCCTGGGCCATATCTCATCCCCTTTGTGCCTCAGACACAGCATGAATTTTATGAATCACCGCCCATCAAACAACAGAGAACACATATCTCAAGACTTCTATTTTCTAGTCCTCCAAAAATTGCACTTTGTTTTTACATTTGGACAGAATTCCTTCATCATCTGTGCAATCAGTTACTCCTTGTACATATGTATATATAGATATAAATGTAAACAAATGATCTTGAGAAAATAATTTTATTAAAACAAATGTACATTTTATGTATTATGTATTTTATGACAAGATCAAAATATTCTGACTGACTAGCAATGTGTATTATGGGTCATGCATGATAGTTCATACTAGCAAATATGACCTGAAAGAAAGAGGGTCTGTAACAGCTGTAACATTACTCCCCCTAGTGGTTTCTCACGGCACATTCATCATAAACCCGGTAAAACACAGATAACTGCTAGTCTCCGCACCAGATATTTTTTAGGTTTTGAAGTTTGAGGTTACACACACACATACACACACTTACACACATACACTTTGAAGTTTGAGGTTACACACCCCTGCTTCTCAACCCAGTGCTCATGACTTACAAGATGTTCCACATGTTCACCCTAACCATCTGACAACAGCACTTGGTATTCAGTGTGTTTATAGCTGTGATACATCAAAATTTGGTAGGTCTGGAGAACCCTGAGGTTCAGAGGTGTAGGTTGAACGTGTAAAATACCAAGAGCTAATGTTTAAATGCCGAGTATGAATCAGTGGGAGTGATACCTGTTCCGGGCCCTCTAAACGACTCTGTCTGAGCTCCCAGAAGCAGCGCAAAGACCCCACTTGCTCAAGGTGCTGGAAGAAAGCTCGATGGCCCAACGCTCTGCCTGGATCCCTGTCGTGAGGCCCCTCCCCCTCTGTGGCCTGACTGCTAGCACATGCGGAACACTGCACGGGTGGGCGTGTTCCATCAGTCTGACCACATCCACTCTCCTTCCCTGCGGCAAACCTGCCCAAGCTGCACAGAGAGAGAGAAAGAGAAAGGGAGACAGAGAGAGAGAGAGAGAGAGAGAGAGAGAGAGAGAGAGAGAGAGAGAGAGAGAGAGAGAGAGAGAGAGAGAGAGAGATGATCTAATATGATCTAAAGATGATCTAAGTATGTTGCGAATATTGAAGCCTGGCTGAAGTGAGGTTCTTATGGGCTTTTAAGCTCCACACAATGAAAACTTCATGCAGCATTGTGCAATCACGCAAATGTATGTGACCATTTGCATGCATGCACCATTATTTATGTTTGAAACTCAAATTCATCGTCATGTCCCACTGCAGCAAGTCTGTGAGTACAGAATACTGCCCGTGACACTTCACCAAGGAACCACGGACTACTGGGTGATGTTCTATTTTTAAACCGCATAATCCTTAAGCAGGTCTGGCGCCATTGGCCAGCTGAGAGGCGCAATAACAAAATAGCAGATAAATATGTTATCAGCAGTTGTTGCAATTACTCAGGGTTAAAAAGCCCATGCTGATAGCCAGGTATTTAGGTGATACATAAAACATATAGCACACACTATGGTGGAACTTGTATAAAACATACAAAACATGCACACCCAATAATAAATGCATAAAATAATACAAGTAATATATATATATTTATAATAGGTAAACACAAATTTAGATAATGATGTAAATAATGATATGATTCCTGATATTGATATTAACCAATAAAGTATTATAAATATGTTTAATATGATTTTAATTATATCATAGAAAATATGCAGATTAATATCAGAGTAAAATCAGAAGTCATCAGGTACAGATTTGATCTGTGAGAATACATCATTAAACAATCTGTAATTAATTTTGATTATCAGTGAAACAGATATGTTTACAGGCCAGTAAACAAAAATTGAACATCAACATTCAAGATTGTGCAAAGTGTGATTCATATAATCATATTTTACAAAGACTTTATTCGAGATGAAAACACTCATCATGCACTTCCATAACTTATTATAGATGGAATAGCATATTAGATTAGGAGTGGTATTTAGCATCAGATTTAGCTAACAACTCAGCAGGGTCTTTACACTATGCATTCATGGAATTACAGCACCATATCATTTTCAGTCATTTTGACTGGCAGTCTGCATTTGCTAGCATATGGTTGGGCAAGTATTTGAGTAGGAGAGATATGGCAGACATGTTTCAAAGCATGCTCTATCTACAGCTCCTGTGCCGACAGACATCAGTCTGTCCAAGACAGAGACAATTAACCGATATAACCAATAACAAAAAAATAATGCAAAAGTATCAGAAATTCACATCCTTGGAAACAATCGGTAATGAACCAAGAAAAACATCTTGCATGACAAATTGACAAACGATATTTCACTGTTGTAGTCTGAGGATAAGTGTGAAAACATGAAAAAATGTTTTATGCATGGACTTCATGTTGTATAGAAGAGTTAGATCATTCACAAGTAGCATGAGTTGGTGTAGCAATATTCTTCAGCATCCTGCACCCCAGTTTGTCTTATAAAAACTGTATTGTTTTGGTTTACAAATAGTACTTGTTTTTTTGTTTATTTGTTTGTTTGTTTTGTTTTTAAGCTAAAAATATATTCAATAATGCAAAAATCACCTTAATGCCTTTAAACAAATTTTTTAAATCTGTAGCGGTTTTTAAGGTTAAGTTTAAAATTACTTTTGCTGGAGCAAACACACATACATAGACACACACGCACACACAAACACACACACACACACACTGAATGTCTTTAATGTCAGTTCTCTAGTTCTCTTGTTTCATTATCATCACTCTCACAGCTGCAAACAGGAATGCAAACAGAATGGTGTACAATTACACAGATCCACTTTTCACTTGCATGAACAAACTACGGACAAAAATACATAAAATACAAAAATGGATAGGTTTGATTTTCCCATAAGAAAATTACAGTGCGTATAGAGAAATAAATCTTTTATCAACTGAAAATAAAGTAAGTTTGCAAAATGTTCTGCAGACAATAAATATTTCATGAATGTGCATGAACAATTTAATATCAGACATCAAACAGGAAAAACTTAGACTTACACTCTCAGACATGGGCACCAGACAGTCAAACAATGATCAATGAGAGAATTTGTACTTACACATGATATGTAGGCAGTTTGGCAGTGTTTAAAATCTTATCTTTTCCACCCATCTTAAAAATCCAGCCCTTTCAAGGTCTTTGAATTATCCCCTTTTCTCCTTTCTCTTTCTCTACTCTGCTGTCAGCATAGAACTTTCTGATTCCAGATTAAACAAAAATGTGTGTTGTTCTGAGTTTGCACACTACCCTCTGAGATGAGTACTCAACTGGCCATTCTGTGTGTGAGACATGGCAGAATGTGTATGGAGATGTGTGGGCATGTATTTGGCTTGTGGGAGGAATGGGTTACTTCATAAGCAAATATATGTGTTTAAAACAGCTACTATATATGTTTATACTATATATACTAGTAAGATAATCTATTGAATGAGATACAAATTCCATTTAAACTAAATAAATAAAATTATTATTTAGCAAAGTTTTAGAACGCAATGCTTTCATTCACAGTCCCAAGAACAAAACAACAATTCTCAAAGAAATAGTTTGACAAGAAATCAAAATTTAACAAATCAAAAGTCCAAATGGTTTCCTCTCTCCTGGCATTGTGGTGACATGGTGACACCTGCCATGTGTTTCGCATTGGTTTCATTCTATTGTTCTGCGTATTGGCTGGGGATTTCCTTCCTTTGATATGTTTCACCTGTATCTATTCTGTTTTGCCACCCTTTTGTATTCTGTCTCCAATGTTTCGTATTTTCTCTGTTTATATATAGTCTTTGGATGTGTCTCAATTGCATATTCACACACTTATACTATTAAGTATATACTTTATTCTGATTTTAATAGTGGTACACATTCCCATCACCAAGGATAACATAAAGAACTGTTACTATATAAAGTGATGTCATGGTACAGCCCCTGGCCCCTCCGCCGGGTGTGTGTTTGTGTAGTCTGCCTCTGTTCATGTCCATATATGCATTTTCTTTGGGTGTGGTTCCATGTTCATCCATCTCACATGTGTTTCGTCTCGTCAACGTCATGCAGAACACTTGGGTCTGAATGTACAGCAATGTTAAATAAAAGTGATTGTGAATGTACGCTTGTCTCAGCATCCTGCCTACACCCTCTCGCGTTACAGGTGAATACGGAGGGCCACCAGCAGGTTCACTCACCTTTAGGAACCTGTGAAGATTAAAAGATGGCATGTGCTTGACCTGATAATGTAAATGTATACACTTACCAGTAATGTCATATCAATACCCATGTGTGATTGTTTAGTGTATGTGTACACATATGCAAAATATATTCACAAAGATCCTGTAAATTGTTTGTTTTATCCTCTTAAGCTGTAATGGAAGAATGGAACATTCTAGGCCCAGAGGGGTGAGATTTCCCATATAAAGGCTCCCATATAAAGGATAGTTTAGCAGGAGGGTCCTTTTCATGAGCACTGGGTGGTGGTGTTATGTATTTCTGAGAAGAGAATCGTTTAGTTTCCAGTTTCCAGATCTTCCATTTTACTAGTGGATGCTAAAGACTTTAAGCTATTACAGAGTTACATACGAGTTGGCTGTTACTCATCAGACTGACTGCCTTACGAAAATGTTCATATCTTTAGTCATGTTAGTGCCCTTTCGGACAAAGACACAAGACAGAGTTGCCAAGGAAACAGACGCCAGGGAGGGGTCAGCTGAGAAAGATTGAAAAGATGCCATTGCAAATGTGCTCCGTGTTGGTGTTATGTTTTTTTTGTATGCATACCAATGTAGGGTACAAAGCTGGCATTTGTTTTGACATGTATCTTTTATTTGTTGATACTGAGCTATGCTCTTCCAATGAGCTTTAATGTGTCTTCCCCCAAAGCCTTCTGGGAGTTTTTTTATCAATTGTGAAATTCTGTCTTCTGTCTGCAAAGTTTAGATTTTTTATTTTATAGTATATATTATCACTATGTTATTTTCATGTAGAACATCACCAGTATTCTAAACTACAATAAGAAATATATGTGTTTCATTAGCCTACTGGGAGTAATTCTCCTAACATACAAGCCTTTATGAATAACATTGCCTGGCATCAGACAAGACAAATACAACAGATACAGTCACACATACATTAGCAATTTGGATTATGTTTGGATTAAATGATTGAATTGTATTTAAATTTGTAAGCCAAAAATGCATTTTATTCATAGAGATGTTTTCTAGACTAAAATTAATGAAATCTGCATCTTGTTTTACAGTGGCATGATAAATGTGAATATTGTACTTAACAAAAAGAAGAGTAAATGTATATCATATGTATTTGATTACCAACAGAAGACCTACAACACCTATGTACACTTTTATGTGCCCTGTCTAATCTTCCATTAGCAAATGGGGTGATTGAAGTTGTTTTTTCTTTGCCTTCCTGTAAAACTCTTCTTGTTGACATTCCCATTCCCATAAAGGTGAATGTTCCAACTTACCCTTTTAACATGACAATGACACACCTTTTAAGTTTTTAACCTTGCCTGACATAGTAGAATGCAGTATAGCATTCAGTATGTGATAAACACAAACCTTATTACAGGGTCACATGAATATATGAAGGCTCCATATCAAATTATGCCAATTTGAGTGATTTTCTGATACCATTGCATGTTGTGATGCAGTACAACAGGAATATTGCTCTGAAAACAATTAGGAAGGCAGAGCATTGCAAAAGGTTATATAAAATATCGTATATAAAATATTTTAGTTGATTGAAAATATGAAATGTAATTTAAGGTAGAAAGGTCATCTTCTATTAAATTAAAGCTTATGAATATGGTTTTTAATGCAAAAAAGGGAGTGTTCCTCACAATATTTCTCTACTAAATATTCATTTATCATGAGAACAAGTGCACAGTGATTTCTCACTATTCAGGAATTTTGTATGTGTCATTAAAAAAATGAATGTCGGCAAACACCTGAGCAATTTTTTTATTTTTCTACCTTCTGCTTTGGTTTAGGATACTATATGCCACATTTCAACTGTGCCACTATGACTCCTATGCCACTGTAGTAGCCCAAGATTTGAGTGTATCACAGCAGAAAAATGCCTTAAAAGTGGCCTCAAGTTCACGTTGCTTGTTATCACTCTGATGTTCCTCTCACATGATATGATAATGCAATTTTTGAAGTGTGCTCATTTTTTTGGGGAGGGAGGGTATTCCCATAAGTGCCAGTGGAAGTTTCACCCTCCCCCCATTAAAATTACACATCTTATGTTGAGAACAACTTGAACTTGTTTTGTACTGGATAATTGCCCTTACATTATTTCTTGTAAATACCTGTTCCATCTTGCCCTTATGAAGTGGCACACCTGTTTTCACCTTACCTACTTTCATGTCCCAGTTTCCATGACTACAGGAGGATGAGAGCCATAGGATTTTTTTTCTGAGCTGAACAGGTGATGGTCAGCGTGTAGTGGGTGAGCAATGATCTGCTTGATTCCTGCAGATCCAGAAGAGATGGAGGTTCACACCAGTGATATTTTCGGAAAATGGACCAAACACATCACATGATGCAACCATAAACAATGTGTACAATAGATTAGCTATGTTTGAAATAGTGTTCTGCATACTATATACTGGTCCCTGTAGTAGAATGCAGTATAGCATCAACCATACTACAGGGTCACATGAGAACTTTCCAATGAGAACTTTGAAAGAGAAAGAAAGTTGAGAAAGATTTCATTGGAAGTCACATCGGCAAAGTCAACCTACTATACAGAAAAATTTGAGTCATCCGCATCCAACCCATGCAAGCTAACCCTCCACCTCCTCCATCCTCTCTTACTCCTGAGGATTTAGTCACCTTCTTTGAGGAGAACATTGCAGCAGTTTTTCAGTCCAATTCCTATGTTCACACTCTTCCTACCAGTATCTCTAACCCAATACCCAATTCCCTGGCTTTTTTCTCCCCTCCACATTGTTAATATGTGTATTACTGTATCTGTTGTATTTGTCTTGTTGTCTGATGCCAGGCAATGTTATTCATAAAGGCTTGTATGTTAGGAGAATTATATGAATAACACAAAAACATCTGCCCACTCCCTGTACAGTTGAAAGGCTTGGTTATCTTGGTTATCTGAACTACTCCCAGTTGGCTAGTGAAACTCATAGATTTCTTATTGTAGATTTCAATTATCTCTCTTCCTCACCCAGAACCAACTTCAAGATCACAATCAGTCTGGCTTCAAATGGGCACACTCAACAGAAAGGGCCCTCAAACGGTGACTGAGAAGCTCCATACTGTCAAGGCTAACAAGCTATCATCCGTTTTAATTCTTCTAGATCTTTCTGCAGCCTTTGACACTGTCTACCACAACATCCTCCTCTCTGTTTTCTCTAGCCTCTGTGTGACTGGCTCAGCTTGGAAACGGTTCTAATCATATCTGGAAGACAGGCTCCTATCATGTAACATGGAGAGGATCTACATGCAATCCATGTAAACTCCACTGGAGTCCCCCAAGACTCAGTCCTAGGCCCTGTTCTCTTCCTGTTGTATACTCGTTCCCTTGGTGACATTACTTAATCTCACAATTTCTCCTATCATTGCTATGCTGATTACATTGCTATGCTGACTCTCAGATACAAAACCTTGATGCTTGCCTACAAAGCCAAAAATGGACTAGCCCCTCCTTACATGATGTCCATGGTCAAAGCCTGATTCGTACAAGTACTCTGAATCTCAGGCATGGCTCAACTCGAAACACAATGCTTAAAGTCTCACGGAAGACAAAACTCAAGACTATTCTTTGTCCTGGCTCTGAGATGGTGGAACGATCTTCTACATGCTGCTTGGACTGCAAAGTCTCTTGCCGTCTTCAAATATCGACTTAAGACTCACCTGTTTGTTGAGTATTTAAATGAGCACTAACAATGCAGATAGCACTTATCCTTGTACTTTAAATTATATGTTTATCTCTCTATGGTTATTTACGCTTCTAGGTTTAAGTTTTAATGTCTAAGTCTATGTTCATTTGGAATACTAGATAATGGCACTGATTCCTGTAGTTTAGTGGTGTGGTGAGTTGTGGGGGGTGTGTGTCTGATGGCTGATGAGGCTATACCTGTGGGCAGTAAAAGATTAATGCAAACACGATAAAAGGATGGGTCATATGAGAAAGAGGAAGGCTTGTTTTGGGGCAACATTGTGAGTCTTTGAGCGGCACTTAATTGCTGTGGAAGGGTGTCGTTCGCTGCGGTTAGAGCAGCCGGTTTTGGGGTGTTCCGGTGTCAGGAGTGGAGGAACAATTGCCTCCTGTTGGAAGGTAGCGGGGGAGGTTTGCGTAGCTGGGGGAGGGTCTTGTTTGCCGGCGAGTATTTGCATTGTCCATCTATGTTTTAATTAGTGTTTAGAAATTAAAGGGAGTGAAAAGGCACTTAGCCAGCAGGTTGATCAGGCGGCCTTTTGTGTGGAGGTGGTGTCTTGCCCTTTCTGATAGTGTGTTATTTAAATGGTTTGCTGTGGTGGTTGCTTGCAGTGATGAATACAGACCACAATATTAAATAAAGTCATCTTATTCAAAATTACCCCAGTGTTTGTGTGTGTGGTTATGTCTAGCATGTAATCCGGACCTCTTTGGGTTAACAAAGGTCGTGGCAGCATTTTTGCTACCTAGTGAATTAAGACAAATTATAACAGTAGTTCTTAAGTTCTTATGCTGCTTATTATTGTTAAAACATTTTAGAATCATGTACGTGTGTAAAATAAATTGAATTTGAAAGCTTTGAGTAAGGTGTGTGTGTGTCCTTGTAACCATTTACTCTACTCAATATTTTTGTAAAGTCAAAAATGGTATAATTCTTTCAAATATTTCAAAAATAAATTCTTTGCTAGTTGTCAACTCCAGTACGGCTCCAATGTTCACATCTAATAACTTAAATGAGCACCAGCACCGCAGATAGCACTTGTCCTTTAAATTGAATATTTATCTGTGTCCTTTAAATTGAATGTTTTAATACCTGTTTAATTCACGTTTATTTGGAATACTAGGTAATGGCACTGATTCATGTAGTTTAGTAGTAGCCTGGCTGAAGGGTATCTGGAGTTCTGATCTATCTACGCTACAATCTAGGATACATTCTGTGAACATGTCATGTATGTCGCTCTGGATAAGAGCGTCTGCTAAATGCCTTAAATGTAAATTAATATATTTGAAAGATTTTCTGACACCATTGCATGTCAGGATGCAGTGCAAAAAGAAGTTATCTCTGATTGCATACTGGGATATTTGGCCAAAGTAGTACATTATCCAGGTATCTTTTGCTTACAGGAGAAATTTTGGTCGCATATTGCACACTGCAGAATAATTTGTGGCCAAGGCAGTACAAGTCAGGCTTTGGTAGTACCAAAAATGAGCATCAGGAATCCAATAAAAATCTTGTTGACATTCGCATTCCCATAAAGTTGACACCCCTTTTTAGTTTTTAACCTTGCCTGACTTGCATAACCTTGCCTGGCACCTTGCCTCTGTCTGAAAAGTGCAATACAAATGAACTTGCCTTGCCTTGCCTACATGTACCAAACATGTTTCTGGTTGCGAGTTTGTGAGTGAGGTGTCTAAGAGACCAAGAAGACATCTAAATTATTGGGTTTGGGTTTGTTTTACTGTTGAATAATATACATTGTTGCCAAAAGTCTGTTGTATCATAAGAAAATGGAAGTGTTTGAGAACAACAGCAACTCAGCCACAAAGTGGTAGGCCATGTAAACTGACGGAGTGGGGTCAGCGGATGCTGAAGCGCATAGTGCAAAGAGGTCGCCAACTTTCTGCAGAGTCAATCACTACAGACATCCAAACTTCATGTGGCCTTCAGATTAGCTCAAGAACAGTGCGCAGAGAGCTTCATGCAATGGGTTTGCCATGGTCAAGCAGCTGCATCCAAGCCATACATCACCAAGTGCAATGCAAAGCATCGGATGCAGTGGTGTAAAGCACGCCGCCACTGGACTAGAGCAGTGGAGGTGCGTTCTCTGGAGTGATGAATCGCACTTCTCTATCTGGCAATCTGATGGATGAGTCTGGGTTTGGGGGTTGCCAGGAGAATGGTACTTGTCTGACTGCATTGTGCCAAGTGTAAAGTTTGGTGGAGGGAGGATTATGGTGTGGAGCTGTTATTCAGGAGCTGGACTTGGCCCCTTAGTTCCAGTGAAAGGAACTCTGAATGTTTCAGCATACCAAGACATTTTGGACAATTTCATGCTTTGTGGGAACAGTTTGGAGCTGGCCCCTTCCTCTTCCAACATGACTGTGCACCAGTGCACAAATCAAGGTCCATAAAGACATGGATGGCAGAGTGTGGTGTGGATAAACTTGACTGGCCTGCACAGAGTCCTGACCTCAACCCAATAGTACACCTTTGGGATGAATTAGAGCGGAGACTGAGAGCCAGGCCTTCTCGTCCAACATCAGTATGTGACCTCACAAATGTGCATCTGGAAGAATGGTCAAAAATCCCCATTAACAGACCTTGTGGACAGCCTTTCCAGAAGAGTTGAAGCTATTCTAGCTGCAAAGGGTGGACCAATGTCATATTGAACCCTATGGATTAGGAATGGGATGTCACTTTAGCTCATATCAAGGAAGGTAAGCAAATACTTTTGGCATTATAGTGTATATTAATTTAGAAAATGGACACATGTGAAAATAAATATTATTGTTGGCAAGGCACTATTTGAAACCTCTGTGTTCAATACATTCAATATGTTCCCACCATATGTTCACCCAAAATTTTGACAGAGTGAAGACTCCTGTGTGATTCCAGGTGCTTACTGAGCCATTTAGAGGTTCTTCTTCAGACTGGAGATAATTCAAACTGGATAAGCTTATTTTAAGGTACATGCTATCAAGTTCTGGGCTGGGTGTTTCTCATTTGTGTGTCTTGGGTTTATGTTTGCTTCTGAATATACTCTTAATTTTAATTGTCAGTAAAGAATGATTGTTAGTTACACCTTTTATATTTGGCACGCCGTGCAATGTAAACACACAGCCTAAATGAAGTTTGTTTCTGTAATTACTATAACAGTACACAAATTGTCCAATCTCGGGACATGATGAAACATGACTGAATAATCTATGATGTTTATATAAATTAGACCACACCTCTTTCCCTTTGTTTTGAATGCATTTCTCTCATTGGTCAATTAGGTTGTCAGTCAATGTATTAGTGTTATAAAACATGCATTCAGTCTGCAACACATTCACTCTTCACTACCACATCGGTAAGAGCAGAGCCCAAAGGAAAGAGCTTTCACTGGTGAGTATGGTTAGTGATTCTTAGGGTAGCTTGACATTTCTGTTTGTGGCTCAGTATTAAAAGTGTAAGCTGACATGTATGATGATGGCTAATGACCTGACATTGAAAGCAGACAACCTTGTAGCCAGAGAGTGTTTCACTGGTTGCAGACTTACATTGCGTAGTAATTGTGGTTAATTGATTTGAGCATGTCTTTCTTTTTGGATTTGGCTTTCAATGTATATTTGGATTATGCAAAAATTCAGTTGCTTCATTAGAAATCACAGCAATTTAAGTAAGCTAACTGCAGATCTTGGTGTAGTAACTGTAACTATTAAATTCAGGTATTATTTATTTTTGTTTGTGTTAGATTTCATCATCACTTCGTCACTATCGACCATGGACAGTCTGAGTCATGCTAACAGCACCTTCGCCCTGGACCTCTACCGGGCCTTGAATAAGGACAAGCCGAGTGGAAACCTCTTCTTCTCACCACTGAGTATCAGTGCAGCTCTTGGTATGGTCTACCTGGGTGCACGAGGAACCACTGCAGAAGAAATGGCTAAGGTAGGAGACTCCGCACTGCACCTGTACTCATGCTACTTTACCAGTCTGTATGGCGTTTTCTTACTTTTCCATAAAAGATAAAAGATACATAACCGCTCCATCCCAATTGTTGCTGCTTATGTCAAATGTTGAGTCTGAAGAAGTGAGGTGAACTTGTAGAAACACTATAACCTATTGATTCATGACTCCCTTACTCTTTGCAGGTCATGTCTTTCAGTTCAGTTCCTGATCTTCACGCTCATTTTAAGACACTTAACTCTGCCATTAACAGTCAAAAAGCCTCGTACATCCTTAAGTTGGCCAACAGACTCTATGGAGAGAGGACTTTCGACTTCTTAACTGTAAGACTTTCATACCTTTATTATTTTCATTTAGTTTTCTTCCAATCTTGATGAAAATATTGTCATTTTTAATTTCACACTGGATTTCATGCCATAATGTAAACATTTCCTCTATCCTTGATTAAGCTGCTCATTGTGTAAACAAAGAATGTAGTAAAAGCAGCAGATGGTGTACTTCATGAAACTAACATGATCTTAAATCGACCACCTCATAATTATTAAATTATTCCAAGCCTACAGTCTTAGCTGAGCTGCTCAACTGCTAAGAAACAAACACATATTCTTTGAATCTTATATAGCTATTCCTCTCCTCATAGTCAGAGTCCTTTCCTCCAGACTAACCTGTACTATCCTATATCCACTAAAAGTCAGTAATCAATGATATTTTACTCAAGTGTTGTAATGTAATGCATGTGAAATGTACATGTCCTGACTGTGTGGTATATTTTGCTGAAGGAATTTTTGGACTCCACCAAGAAGTTCTACCAAGCTGACTTGCAGACAGTCAACTTCACTGCAGCACCAGAGCAAGCGCGTGAGATCATTAACGGCTGGGTGGCAGAACTGAGGGTGAGAACAGAATAAATACCCCCCCCAAAAAAAAAAACTGATGCAAATGCCATAAACCTCAGACCATTCTGCCTATGCTTTGTTTCGCAGATAAAATCAAAGATCTGTTGAAGCCAGGGTCAGTCGATACAAACACTCATCTTGCTCTCGTGAACGCTATATACTTCAAAGGCAATTGGCTGCAGAAGTTTAAATCTGAGGACACCAAAGAGATGCCTTTCAAGAAAAATAAGGTGGGTTTAATTGCATAAAATATTTTGATGTATTAGAACATTACAGAATAACACTTGTACAAAGCATATTGTAGTACCAGACTCATCCTGAATAGCAATCAGAAATGAATTGCACATATGATTATATAAAAAAAAGAGAAAAATCAAAATATAAAAAATACTAAAGTCAATTGGCAGGAAAATATTTAATGACACCACAGAAATGCCCTTAAATGAGGTACATTTCAAGAGTCATCCTGTATAATAGAGAGAAATCAGAAAATGTACTAAATCTATTTTTTCCTAACTGGAAATATAACATGTCACACTGATCTGTGTCTGTGATATATAGGATGAGAAGATACCAGTACAGATGATGTATCAGAATGAGAAGTTCCCCGTCAGGTACTTCCCTGAGACCCATCTGAAGGTGCTGGAGTTGCCATATGTGCAGAAGGAGCTGAGCATGGTGGTGCTTCTCCCTAACGAGGCTGATGATGGTTCTGACCCACTGCAGAAGGTCTGCGCAAGCTACCGCAATAATCTGCAATCCTAATGAAATACCTTACTGTTGATTTACTATATGCAATCTGTAAACACATTGTATATTAGTTCATATACATTGCTTGCAATGCCATGTTTGAAATATGGAGATTAGCATGAATTACAATTATTATTATTAATTACAATTAATCATATAATATAAACTATGGAAGCTTCACTAACCTCACAGACAGAGGAAATAACTACACAAATATGTTCACACAGCCACCCTCACAATTTTGTGGTCCAATACTAGTTTTATTTCCTTTTAACACTACTAAATTTGTTTCTAAAATTAATATTTCACCAGTATTCTCTGGTTTCTGACCATGTCAATATGCATGTTACAGCTGGAGGATGAGTTGACGCTGGACAATCTGCTCGAGTGGACCGATCGAGACAAAATGACGAAGTCAAAGTTCGTCAGTGTCTACTTGCCAAAGTTCAAGCTGGATGAAGAAAGTTCTCTGAAAGATACGCTGACCAAGATGGGCATGGTCTCTCTGTTCCAGAAAAATGCTGCAGATCTGAAGGGCCTGAGCAATGAAAATTGTCTTTCTTTGGCTAAGGTGGTCCACAAAGCCTTTGTGGAGGTTAACGAAGAAGGCACTGAGGCGGCTGCAGCCACAGGAGTGGTTGCTGTGGCAATGTCTTGGTCACCAGAGCAAGAATTTATGGCTGACCATCCCTTCCTGTTTCTCATCAGACACAACAAAACTAACAGCATCCTTTTCCTCGGCAAAGTCAGATGCCCAGCCTAGAGAGGTCTATTTTGTCATGCGATAAACAGAATTTAACAAAAATGGAGGTCTGTTCCAAAATGCCTTCATCTTTAAAAGTATAACAATGGCAAAACACTATACATTAACTTGCATGTTGAATATTTTACAATGACAATAATGGAGAATGTACCCTGAGTTGTCTGTCTTTAACATATAAGCATGCACAATAAAGAAACTATAATAAAGGGGCCATTTTGTGGACTGTACTGTGATTATTCTGCCCTTAATATAACTATGCACAACAAATATAAAAATGCAGTTATTCAATCCAAAGTAATCCATTGGTGTGGACCTTCATATAACTTGTATATAAATTTGATCAGACATTGTTATGACTTGTGACTTTGTAATTTTACTAAAAACACAAGGTTGCAGAAACTGGAAAATTGTTATATTTTTATATATGCATACACATTTGTTTTAATAGAATAGTGTGGACACAGTAGCCATTATGATGGGCACAGCAACTTTATGCTGTCAGCATTGCCCTAGTAGTTCATAATTCAGGCCAGCAGAGGTCCTCAGCCCCTCAGTACTGACTGTCACTATGGTAACTTAACAGCCTCACCTGCACCTTGTTGTCCCAGTAAACCTTCCTGTAAATGTCTATTGATGTCCCTCACTCACTGTAAAGTATAGATAGTTTCTTGGGTCTGCAATCCAAGCCTGTTTTGTGTATGTTTGCCTTTCTGGGGTTTTGAGTCTCAGTCTGACTGCTTTGGGCTGTGTGCGCCACGGGCAGGAGGCAGTACAGCCCTGTGTTACTGGTCTCACTGCATCCCTTACAGAGAGTGAATGGTGTGGTGTGCAGGGCACCATGCATCACAACAAATGACCTGGCACTGCATTAAAAAAGGCATTAAAAATGTGTCCTATACATTTTCAGACACTGCATGACATGTTTCACTAAGTATGCATTTATCAATAACACAATATTGCTGCTAGCTGGTTAGTTAATTATAAAGTGTTAACATTTCAACTTTATCAAGTTTCTTTAGAGGTGAAAGATCACAAAGGCTATTCCAGTATAAAAACAAAGGAGGGAGACAGTGGAGTTGTGGCAAAAGTAGAATTTTAAAGGAATGTTCTTTTCCTTATATAGAATTGGTGTGTGTTTTCCAATATCAGTCCTTTGGCTGCTTACTGTTTTAACTGTGGAGGCCATAGTGTTGGAATGCAAATGAATCACAGACCTTCAGTATCAAGTAGGTGATCTTCCAAGATGAAGGAAGACAGAGGGGGTTTATTCTGTGCTTGCAATTATGTGGAAGAGATGTCATTATTGTTCTTCTTGATCAGGTTATCTTGTGATTCTGTTGTCTAAATCCCACCTGAGACCACTAATGTGTGAGACTCTCTGGGTGCTGCTCAGATAAAAGCAGGATGTTGTGTGCTCTCCCTTTATTGTGTCTTGTCATTTTTTTTTCATTTCTGGCCAGTGGGGGAAGGGCTGACCAGTATGGATTCATTCTACTTTTTCTAGTATAACCACTGGTGATTGGAGGAAGGAATTATCTGAGTGGCTGGGGAACGGTTGGATTAGTCACAGAGGGGGACGTGTCCTAATGAGTCATCCATTTTTTTTACATTCTAACCAGTGAGATGTGGGGAGTGGTGTATACGGGGGTTGAAGTGTAAAAGTGAAATCTGGAAGGTATCGGCTGAAGTGTAATTCATTTTATTTGAATTACACTTCAAAGTTATTGGACAGTGGGTCCTGCTTGATGGGTGCAGAGCTTGTCATCCTAGTGATTTGTCCTCATCACCCAGCAAGCCCTCTAGGGTGCACTGGTTATGGTCTTGTTTTATACTGTGCATTTGTTTGTATTTGCCTGTTCTCTTTGTTGCCTGTGTGGCCTGGAGGGATTGTTAGTCCTGAAAAATGCTACATACGGAGGTGATTCAACCTACTAGGTCACATTTGGGATAAATGCAAAAAACAATATTTTATGGAATCTAAAATCTCGGGTTGGTTCTTTTTCTGTTTTTAATGTAGCTGTTTCTCAGTTTAATATTTTAACATTTTATATTAATGAGCATATCTGTGCTATTAATATTGTACAAATCAAAGAGAAGCGAACGTTCTTGAAAGAGCAGCAAATGTGTGCATTCCTGCATCCTAACCTGCATTTATACAATGTGTTGAGTATATTTTACCTTGAAGGATATTGCAAAATGACCAAAGAGTTTGTCATTATTTCTTTGTAATTGTTCCAACATACCTCTGGATGTTTAATGTCAAACCTTTTTAAAGTTCGACATGAACATATACCGAAGAGTTCAGCAGTTTAAACCTCTTATTTGCTGGTCATGTCATTCAATTACTAAACCATTCACCTTTAATCCCTGATGGTCACACTCTCCCATATCAAGTAATGTTGAGAATTTTACATTCAGCCTGGCCAACAGTCTATATATAGAGAAACTTTATTTCATAACCTGTGAGTCTACCACATGTTCTATGGCTCTCAGCCAGGTCTGTAGCATCCGCTGAATTGCGTGCTATAAATGATCATGCGGATTTCCCAAACCCTTTTGGCTCTTATGATGTTAGTTGCTGGAATGTATGTAGGTGTGGTGTGTGCTGCTCAAGTGTTTGGAAAGTACACACACACACACGAGATACACACATACTTTTCTGTATTCACAAAATGTATACACTTTTGTTTCTTCTGAGTTGCTGTACTGGTTTTCCTACTTTGTATAAAAGGTCAATGTTATGTGTTTTTACAAAGCTGCTCAGTGGGTAAACAGAGAGAATCGGCACTCTAGCCTTGATTCTAATTCAATTCAATTTTATTTATATAGCGCTTTTTACAACACATGTTGTCACAAAGCAGCTTTACAAATTGCGTGGGTCCAGATCCCTAATGAGCAAGCCAAAGGCGACAGTGGCAAGGAAAAACTCCCTAAGATGGCAGGAATTTAGGAAGAAACCTTGGGAGGACCAAGACTCAAAAGGGAACCCATCCTCCATTGGGCGGCCCGCTAGCAATGTCCACATTCACAGTTCAGGTATAGTCCAGATATAGTCCTGTAGTTATGATTCTAATTCCAGGCCGAGTAGTCACAGTCCCTTCAGAGTAGATGAGCCTCAGGTGGGAGTTGGCATCAGCACGTCCTCTTGCGATAATGGCACATCCAACCACGGCATCGGCACATCCACTGGCAAGCCAGACCATCTCCTAGATGCTTGTATGGGGTGGGTAACGGAAAGGCTCGTCTCTCCTTGTCCCGGTATTTCTCGGGCAGCCATTGGGAAGAAGAGGGACAATTAGTTCTATATGGAATATGTTAGACAAAGTAAATGTAAGCATTTCTGGAGTGTGGCAGCGACTCCGGCAATTAAATTATTACAGCCTAGCTAAAGGGCAGAACCAGAAGGTAACACAGACTTGGGAGCATCCTGAGACACTGGCATCCATCCACTACACCGTCGACAAACTTGAGTGACCGCGTGCAGTGATAGGATGACAGCACCAGCGCCCCAGTTTGCCATAAAACCCTTTTTACCCATGAACCCCTGGATCTGTTACCTTATCTAAAGGGGCACATTAATTACCAAATGCTAGATCAAACAAGTAAGTTTTCAACCTAGACTTAAAGATTGAGACTGTGCCAGAGTCCCGGACACATTCTGGAAGACTATTCCATAGTTGGGGGGCCTTATAAGAAAAGGCTCTTCCCCTGCTGTTACCTTATTAATTGATGGAACTAATAAGAGGCCAGCACCTTGGGATCGTAGTGGTCGCGGGGTTCATAATAAGAGATAAGCTCTTGGAGGTAGTCAGGAGGAAGTCCATGCAGTGCTTTATAAGTCAATAGAATAATTTTAAAATCAATACGGAATTTTACTGGGAGCCAGTGCAGGGCCGATAAGACTGGGCTGATATGTTCAAATTTCCTAGTTCTAGTTAGAACTCTGGCATTTTTAACTACTTGAAGTTTATTTATATTCCTATTTGAACATCCTGACAGTAACGAGTTACAATAATCTAATCTGGAGCTAACAAAGGCATGTACTAGTTTTTCTGCATCATGCTGGGATAATGCATTTCTTAACTTGGCAATGTTACGGAGATGTAGAAAAGCTATCCTGGTAGTATTATCTATGTATTTATCAAATGATAGGTCAGAGTCGAATAAGACGCCGAGATTTTTGGCTACCGAGCCAGGAGTAATGGGGTAATCTGCAAGATTTAACATTAGATCTGGTATTTTCTGTCTTGTGGCCTTTGGGCCCAGAAGGAGAACCTCTGTTTTGTCACCATTAAGGTGGAGGAAGTTTAGCGACATCCAACATTTAATATCACTTACGCAGGCCTCAATTTTTCCTAATCTGGATTTGTCATCAGGTTTGGCTGATATATAAAGTTGGGTGTCATCTGCATAGCAGTGAAAGTTGACACCATGTTTATTTATAACTATTCCTAATGGTAACATATATAATGTAAATAATAGTGGTCCTAGGATGGAGCCTTGCGGGACTCCATATTTCACTTCTGAGTGTTTGGAGGGAATATTATTGAGCTCTACAAACTGATAGCGATTGGTTAAGTAAGAATTAAACCATGAAAGGGCTGTACCCGAGATTCCAACCCAGTTTTCTAACCTTTCTAGCAGGATCTTGTGATCTATTGTGTCGAAGGCTGCACTAAGATCGAGAAGCACTAATAGAGATACATAACCTTGATCAGAGGCAAGAAGGAGATCATTTGTTACTTTAACTAGTGCTGTTTCTAATGTGATCTCAAAGATCAACACACACTGAGAAATCTGAATGACCGAGTCAAGTTTGTGTTTTGATATGAGAATGACATCTACCATTACACCAAGGTTTCTTGCATAGATAGAGTGATCAAGGAGTTGGCAAGAGCTTACCTGAGAAGAGCATCACTTAAGGCAGAACCATCTTCATGCTGAGGTGGTGATTCCCAAGTCAGCGAGAACAGGAGAATCTTGTCAAAAGTAGCAGATACGTCTATTAGAATACAGACTGATGAATGTCTGATCTAGCTACATTGAGGCTCTCCATTACTACATTATATAATCTTACCACGCATCTTCACGAATCATGGCATCATTACTTCTGTGATTTTGGATTTGCTTTATTGAAAGCAGTTCATAATGATGGCTTGCTATTTAGATGTAACATAGACTCGGTTCGATTAATTGCACATTCATGATATATTGACTGAGATATGCCCATATTAAATTTGAACGCGCACAGGACTTGATTATGGAAACCTGCCTCAACCGAGCGTCGTAGCATCAGTGAGTCTGGCTCTTGAATGTGGAGCTGGCTAGCTACACACCTTCGAGCTAAGCAATAGTAAGAAAACAATTAATAAAAGTGTGCACCTACTTAAGTCACAAATAATTTTGTATTTTTATTAAATCAGGAGTATCGTACGCTTTGGTGTAATCATTTTATATGCGAGGAATTTTGGTTAAAACGCCCAGTAAGTGAATAAATAAGACATTAGCCTGACTAACTTTGACCTCCACAGCGTAGATTGGCCGTTTAGATGGGGAACGGAGTTTATTGGTTCAGACTTTAGCTCCTTGCTTTAAAGCGACAGTTCACGTTTTCTGTCCACCACCCATCCGGAAGAGCAGAAGCAAGTCGCACAACGAATGCAGTTTATAGGTATGATGAAAAAGTAAATTTATATTTTAATGAAGTTTATGGTTGCACTTATGAGTACAGCATAAAATGATAGTTTTGTTAATTAATTCATATCAGACTTGTTTACGAAATGACAAAAAAACATAGCACAAAGAAAAAAGAACCGTTTTCCTACAGGTACAGCTACAGAGTAAGTGAACCAAATAAAGACTTGACTCAGCATATGCTTTTATTCCAGTAATTTGGCGTACTGTTATAAACCTACCGTTCCATAGGAGATAGTGGTCAATTTTGTATGTGTCTTGCACTGAAGCTGCTCTGATTGCAGCCATCTTGTCTTGTATAAACTGTTGTTTGGATCATGCAAAAGTTAAGTTTCATTATTCTAGAATCACAGTAAACACTGATTCTGTATTGCTTACAGACGCAACATAATTTTTTTTCTTAAATTGAATTGTTCAGTATCGACCATGGACAGTCTGAGTCATGCTAACAGCACCTTCGCCCTGGACCTCTACCGGGCCTTGAATAAGGACAAGCCGAGTGGAAACCTCTTCTTCTCACCACTGAGTATCAGTGCAGCTCTTGGTATGGTCTACCTGGGTGCACGAGGAACCACTGCAGAAGAAATGGCTAAGGTAGGAGATTCCGCAATGGGATAATGTTAATCTCCGAAACCACGGTTTAGACAGCTCAATGGGAAGCACATACATCCTTCTCAACTCATTTGTCATATTTATGACATAGCGACGAACTTTAGACCTAAGAGAAGTTTACGTTGTCAGGGCAAGCCCAGGGACCTTGACAAAGGGCTTATTGAGACCGCACCCATCGATATGCTCTGCGAACAATGTTTGTGTTACACATATTTTCTTGAAGGTTGTTAAGAAACTGCGTTAAAACAGTATTCCTTGTCAATGCTTTATCACTCCAGTGAACTTGGGACTCAAAGGTGATGCAAGTGATTCTTGCAAGAACTCCATCTAAACTACATTCAAACATTTCCGTGACTACTCTTGGTCTACAAGCAATAACTTAAACAATCTTTTTTCTCTTGTCAATCACTTTGCACATGCATCATGTTGATGGGTGGGTTAACCATGCTTTTTGTGGATGGAGGGGGCTTTGGCAAAAGCTTGGATGGGGGTGTGAGATTGAAGGGGGGAGCTTGATGGTTGTTGGAAAGACTTTTAAAATTGTTTACACCAAATCTCAGTTTTTTTTATCGCTAATAAACAGAGTAACCTAGAGGTTTCTAATGCCCTTACTGTTTGCAGGTCATGTCCTTCAGTTCCGTCCCTGGTGTTCACGCCCATTTCAAAGAGCTCAACTCTGCCATCAACAGCCCCAAAGCCTCGTACATCCTCCGGCTGGCAAACAGACTCTTTGGAGAGAAAACGTTTAGTTTCTTGCAAGTGAGTTTGTTGCACTGCTTACATTTTGCATTTTTCTTCTGCAAATCATGATCAGGGTCTATGATCATTCTTTAAATGAATGTCATATATCCTGAAAACGTATTGGTGTCAGATCAGTTGCTATGGGTTTTCAGATTGTATAATACATATTCATGTACTTGGGAATTAAATAAAATGGCCAATTGTGTGCTCCTATATATCTGCAGAAGGTATAAAAAATTTACTCATGTGATATCATGTTCTCTATTCGTGTGAAATGTACGTCCTAATTGTGTGGTGACATTTTGCTGCAGGACTTTCTGGACTCCACTCAGAAGTTCTACCAAGCTGACCTGCAGGCGGTCAACTTCATTGGATCATCAGAGGAGTCACGGCAGCTCATCAACTGCTGGGTGGAAGAGCAGACTGAGAGTAATTACAGAACCCTTTTAGCCAAATGCATCGCTTCTAAACAAAAATAAGTACAATAAGAAATTTTGCCTTTGTCTTGTTTCTCAGGCAAAATAAAAGATCTTCTGAAGCCAGGGATGGTGACTGGAATGACACGTCTTGCCCTAGTGAATGCTATCTACTTTAAAGGCAATTGGCTGCAAAAGTTTAATGCACAAGACACTACAGAAATGCCCTTTCAGATCAGTAAGGTAAATAAGGGCCTTGCTTCCACAGTTTCCTGAGTCAGAAAATTGACTGTATTTTTTACAAGTGCAACTAACTGATAATCTGATTTAACCTAAAAAATAAAATGATGACTAATTCTTCTAATTTTAACAGTATAGCAGTTGTCTTTGTCACATTGATCTGTGTCTGGGATATATAGAATGAGAAGAGGCCAGTACAGATGATGTATCAGAAGAAAAAGTTCCCCTTCAACTACATCCCTGAGTACCGTCTGAAGGTGCTGGAGTTGCCGTATGTGCAGGAGGAGCTGAGCATGGTGGTGCTTCTCCCTAACACAGCTGAGGATGGTTCTGACCCACTGCAGAAGGTCTGTGCAAACTACCTCAATAATCTGCAATCCCCCTTCATTCACACCTAATTCTAATTCAGTAGATAATCATGAAAAGATTGTCCATTATAAGCAACTCTCACTAGGTAATATTCTATGACTTTTGGTTCATAACATCAGCATGCAAGGGCTCTGTAATTCCACTTGAATTGTGTACTTCTGGTTGCTGGTAATCTGTTTACAACTAACCACTTGCAGGGATGTAGGTGGGGCATGTGATCTGCTCAAGACTGAAGTGCAATAATGACGTTTTGTACTCTGATAGCTGTCTTATGTACTGTATACACTTACATGGCCATACTCCATGTCCTTTTCCAACATCCTGTGATATAACACGTTTCTCATACAAAAATGGTACCATCATATCGGTAGTTCTTGACTCTCTTCACATTTGTGTATCTTAATAGCTGGAGAGCGAACTGACGGTGGATAAGCTGATCGAATGGACCAGTCAAGCCAACATGGACACGGGGACAGACATTAATGTCCATCTCCCAAAATTCAAGCTAGAGGAAGAAAGCTCTCTGAAGGACACGTTGACCAAGATGGGCATGGTCTCTTTGTTCCAGTGTGGTTCTGCAGATCTGACAGGCATGAGCAGCAGTCCTGGTCTTTTCTTGTCTGCAGTGGCCCACAAAGCCTTCGTGGAGGTGAATGAGGAAGGTACAGAGGCAGCAGCAGCCACTGCAGGCATTGTGAGTTTCTGCATGTTCAGAGAGGAGGACTTCATGGCAGACCACCCCTTCCTGTTCTTCATCAGACACAACCCCACCAAGAGCATTCTCTTCTTGGGCAAGTTCAGGGGCCCAGCCTAGAGATATGGCGTCCAATCTTTTGTTATAATGAGTGGATGCTCATTTAAAAATGTTTGTATTAATAAAAATACAACAACAAATTCACTTTGTTAATTGTGTTTTGATGATGTAATGTTTTGAACATTGGTGCTTTTATTTTGATGTTTATACCAAGTATTACTTCTCATACAGGAAATGAGCTCTGAATACACAATATATAGAGAGGAAGTGGGCAAAGTTTCTGAGAAATAGGATGTTCCGTACAGAGATCCTGGTTTCACTTTTTAGAGCTTCATTCACCTTGTTTGCTGTTCCGTCCCTGATGGGGTCGTATGCTAGTTTGTAAAGGGGAGGATCAGAAACAATAATGACTATGAAGTATAAAATGAACCTAACTGATGCTGCAGATATGGAGAAAATTGAGAATTTTATTACACTAGGTACTATGTGCCACAATATACAAACAAAAAGTTCTTAAAGACGGTAAACATAAAGACCACATTTGGAGACAACAGGGCTACTACAGTAGATATAACATACAGACCAAATACTATTTAAAGTCCGAATGGCAGAGTCTCTTGTTGTTTTTAAGCGAAGACTGAAGACACATCTGTTTCAAGAGCACTTAAATTAAATTTTACTACACTAGCATGTATTAAATATTTGTGACTGTAATGACTTTTCTTGCTTTTATCTGTTAAGTAGGGTTTTCTCAGTATATATTTGAGTATATCTAGGCGTCCATACTGACTGTATCTAATAATATCTTTGCTTAAAGTTTCTTCCTGATTTTAGCCTAAACTAACTAGCTAGAGATTTTGTTCTGAGTAAAACAATGAAGCACTTTTTGTAAGTCGCTCTGGAAATGTAAATGTAAATGTAAATGTAAAGTCGTAATACACAAGAAATGAAATACTACAACATTTGGAAAAGAAATGCAAATAGCGCTAGTCTTACCTACTGTTCTAATCTAGACATCCCTAGGAAATTTGGTTCCTGAATTTGGCTGTGTTGATTACAATTGCATTCAGTGATGAGAAAAAATGCTAAGTTTAGTGTACATTTCAGAAGTCCGTGAGCGTGTGTGTGTTGGGAACCAAGCAGATGATGATCAATAAATATTAGTAGGATCAGTAGGAGATATCAGTAGGAGAGATGCTATAGGGCATTGGAAATAAAGAACTGAGTGCATTTGCCTTGTAAACCAGTTTTTCTTTTTTATATTTTTTTATCAATGCATATCTGTAGAATCATATATAATATACACACACACACACACAAAATAGTAAATAAGGTAAAATCACCAACAATCTAGGATTCTCCCAAACAACTGAACCACAATGGTTTTGTAATGAAATATAACCAGGTCAGTATTGATATTGATATATATATAGATACATTCAAATGCAAGATATCGGTACTGGATACGGAAAAATTGTTATTGGAATCTCAAAATACATTTTCAGATTTTTAATGAATGTCAAAACTCTCTAAAACATTTTCACCTCATTTTGGGTGAGTAAGGGTAGAGTGATGGGTTTAAATGGGTTTAAATGTTAATAATATCCATTCCAAATCAAATACAATCTACTGAATCAACTATTAAAAGATTGAAATATACTGTATTATTGCAATTTATGATTTTTTTCCCTGATTTCTCTGTGCATCCAGTTCCATTCCTGAGGGCTTTCCCATACAGTGCCTCCATAACGTTAAGACCTAAACAGAAATAGAATATACTTATTAACACTGGACATAACCAGCATGTAGTATGGTTATTTAAAGTAGCACATGCATGAACTTGATACATAAAGATAGCAACATTTACTTTGACAAGAAGCAAGACCATACATCATCTCAGCATGTAAGGTCAACTATTATTTTTAACTTTTTTAACTTGCTCATTGGTTTAACTTGTATTTTACAGACAGATGATACACATCTATCATACAGAGGCATCATATTCATAGGGCCGAATGCTAAACTTTAAGATCAATATTGAGCATGTACATGCAATCAACAGTCAAGTCTAACCTACATGGTTGAGATAGAATGTAAAAGAAAACGTTCTGAACCGTGCTGCTTTAAAAATGTATTTTAGACGTCTTTTGTTTTATAAGCCTGTTGTAACAAACTTGTGTTCTGCTCGCTTCCTTTGTCTGGCTCAAACGGCAACGTTACAATCACGATAGACAAACTTACTTCAGTGAGCACTGCTAGCAAGCTCCACTTCAGAAAGTAATCCAAGCCAGCGTCTCTGCTCAGGAAACGCTACAGTTACATCTGCACCTTTCAAAGCTGGACAAAAAGAGAAAATACTATTTATATTGCAGTTCTTAGAGACCTAGTGATATATTTTCGTCCGTTCCTTTAAGTGACTCTTGCTGCTTGTGAGACCGTGATTGCAAATAAGAATATGTTCTTAAGGATGTGCCTGGTTAAATGAAAAGTTAAATAAATATTACTTAAATATCAATTATCCATCCTTGCCTGTAACCACGCCAACACTCTTGAAAGAAACCTCTCCCCACCCGTGTCTTGGTGTTTCCACTGTGGCCTTCACTTGGACTCTGTCTCCAATCTTAATGCTGGAACTGGAGCGTCCTGTAAAGAAGTGCTGTCCTCCTTGGGTAACTAGATATCAGAATACTTCTGATATTTACAAGCAGCAATGTCATTTAATAGGATGTGTTAAATTGTTCCCTATAAATTGGATACTTCTTGTCCTAAAATACATTGTAAAATCTTCGAGCTATATATGCACACCTGTAAAAGCTTTGCTTTGCACCATGCCTAAAAAAACCCTACTTGTAAAAAAAAATCACTGTAGGCCTAATCCATGGCTTTTCTGGCCTTACCCATTTATTTAAGCTCATTTTGCCTTTTAATGTGTCAAAACATATTAACTGTTACGTGTTTCTTTTCAAATCTGCCAGGTACGCCCTCTAAAGCATTGTCAACTGATGAATAAAGACATTAACATATGTTTTATAACCTCGCCATCGGGATTGCAGGATGGTTAAAAGAAGAGTAAACAGATCAGCATGATAGTGAAGCAGGTACCTGACTCTTTGCTGGGTACTAGCTCCATTTCTGAAAACAATCCCTTCCATCCTTGGAATTCAGGAAAGTCTACAAACACAGTGTCCTCCTCGACAGCTGAGAAGACGGAGGGAGCAATTGAACAGTCGTAATGAAATTAGCAGTAGTTTCCTATCAGCTACTAATATTAATACTGTATTGGTGAATGAAACAGATACTTGCCTCTAACTGTGCCAACACTTTTGTGAGTGATACCTCCCCATTCATATTTAGGAGTTACAACTGAGGGTTTCACTCGCACTTTGTGTCCAATGTGGAAACTGCCATTCACAGTTGAGGAGCCTTACACATGAAAACAATGAAAAGTATGAAAGCGAAATTTTCCTAAATAAACATACTGGTGTGTATATATACACACAGAAGAAAATAATCATCAATACAGAGTCAGTACACATAAATATTTGGACAGTGACACAATCTTCATGATTTGATGCCACCACGTTGGATTTGAAATATATATATATAGGAAACATATTGGAATTGCAATGTATAGGGAATCTTCTACAAAACCTCCTCATTTCAGAAGCTCAAAAGTAATTGGACAAATGCTTATAACCATGTATAAAATTTGTATGAATTTGTATGGAAGTATGGAACCCATGGAGGTCAGCAAATGCTGGGTTTTGTGATCCTCTGTGATGCTTTGGCAGGCCTTCACTGCAGTTATCTTCAGCCATTGCTGGTTTTGGGGGTCTTTCTGCCTCAAGTCTTGTCTTAAGCAAGTGAGATATATGCTCGATCAGGTTGAGATCTGGTGGTTGACTCTGCCATTGCAGAATATTTTTTTGCCTCAAAAAACTCTTGGGTTGCTTTCGCAGTATGTTTTGGGTCATTGTCCATCTGTATTGTGCAGATCTGTATCTGTACCTTGCTGCATTTGGGACCAAGTGCAAGTGTGGGAGTGTGTGTGGGTGTCTCCCTTGGAGGCTGGGGCCGGCCTACCGTGACACTTTTGAGCCCTGAAATGAAGTGGCATTTGTAGAAAAATGGTTGCACTTCCTAATCATTTCCTAGGATATTTTTGTCCAACCCCTTGAATTAACCCTGAACTCAATCAACTGCATCTCAGTTGTTTCATTTCAAATCCACGCAGAGCCCAAATCATGAAGACTGTGTCACTGTCCAAATATTTACGGAAATAACTGTATTACTATTCTTGTTGTTGTAGTTGTTCTTAAACTAATTCACCTCAAATTTATCATTGTCTGGTACATGACATTTAAATTATAGATTTATATTTATATTTATATTTATATTTAAATTTAAACTATAGACGATGATGCGCCCAGTCAAGCCAGGAGAACAGTCACAATGTGTCCAGGCTTCTGAAGTAGGTTTATGGGGGATTACCTGAGGCAGTGTCAGAAGGGTCTACCTCCATCTCTGGAACTACGCCTTTCCAGCCAGAGCACTCAGGAAAGTCCACTGTTATTTCTTTCCCATCAACAGCTGTTCAGGAGGAAATCAAACTTACTACTGCAAATACCAGTGTGTACACTGTATAAAGTAAACAAGCAGACTTTACCAGCATTGCCTATTAGTCAGCAAAAGTCCTTACCCTTTACCACACCCAAACTATTGTGAGAAACCCCTCCCCATTTGAATTTTGGCATGGCAACAGCTGGCTTCACTCGGACTCTGTCTCCAATTTTGATAGTATAGTTCGGAGCTGAGGCACCTACACAAAAAACAGTATTATTAGAATTGCTATTTTGAGATGAAGGTTGGACATTTGCTCAGTTCTCAGACACTTTACTCAGGACATAGACATTTAGACCTGCTATTCCTACTGAAACCAGCAAAAATTGCAGGTGTTCTGCTTATAATTACCTGATTCTTCTGGCCTAGTTACTAACTCCATCTCTGAGAGAACACCCTTCCAGTTTTCATGTCCAGGAAAACTAACAACCAAAGTCTTGCCATGCAAAGCTTAGAAAATGACCAGAAAAAAAAAAAAAAAAATTAAGAAGGTAAACCATTATTACAATTATCTCTGCTTAAACTATAGTAGTACAGCAATTTGTATGTAAACTATAGATTAAAAGAGGAGAAGTGTTACATTTGACCACTCCGATGGTCTTGTGTGTGACATGTGAGCCCCAGTTATATTTTGGAGTATCAACACACGCTTTCACCCGAACCCAGTCTCCAGTCTTGATGTGGCGGGAGGCTGTTTTTGTTGTTGTTGATGAGACTAGTAGAAAAACATTGAGAAGAGATTATAATCAAAATCATACATTCTGAAAATGTAGGAGTTATGTCATTATTGCAATTATATTTTTACCTCTTTCTAATGTATTTTCTACTTCCTTTTGGCAAAAAATCTCCAGTTTGTTTTTAAACTCAGATACAATTTTTCTGACGTCCTCAAAAGAGACAGCCGGCTCCAGTGAGTCCTTGGGTAAAACTGCAGCTCCAGAGTATGTGGGCATCTTTTCAAAATTCTGCCAGGCGAAAAATCAGAAACTGGTTTACATCAATCAGTTTTTTTTAATCCCTAATGTTTACTAAGTGATGTTTAATACATGATGTTGTGAAGTTTCATCAGACTGACAGAAACAATGGCTCACCTGAAGAAAACAGATGTTATCCTTTGTTTGTATAAGATTGTCCAGGTCATCTTCAATTCTCCTCAGTTCAGCAATCTCATTGTCCAGCTGTCCATGAAGACCTTTAACTCGATCCAGGTGAGCCGTCTCCTCAGCTTGGATCCTCTCTATTACCTCAGAGCATTTCTTCTGCATTAAGTCCACTATGGAAGTAAAGGCATCCTTGGTGCTCTGCACTGTCAGTTGTACAGCATCCTGTACCGAAGCAGACGCACAACTTAAAGCAAAAACCCAAAGCTGAAATGACGTTTACTGATTTTTGTTGCTGTTTAAAGCCTTTTCTTACTTCAGCAGCCCAGGCCTTTGTATGGTACAGCATCATACCCAACCCATACACCTGTGCAGTGTCATGATTATAAACTCCTTTAACTCCAGGCTATGCAACACACTGCATGCCAGAATCACTTGCCTCAAGGTACGTTGCATGTGAGAGTAATACAACTTTACAATAATGGTTTCTTAAAACAAAAGAATACATTTGAAAAACAAATCACACAAAATGCTTCCAGGTCAAAATGGCTGATATTACTCTTTTTAGCTATGCAGTATATTTTGTCCTTTTTTATAGACAAAAAGCATACTTATATGTTACTGGGCTTTTATACTGTAATCTAGCCATTCCTCTATACTGAGATGAACAGCTGTAGCATTTATATAGCCACATGACCCATGAACAATGATGGGTTTGCTTGCGTTCTACAAACTACTGACTGACGTCTGGATTCCTAGCCGAATGATACACAGATCTGGTATTTAACTTTAACTCTTCAGCGCTGTTGCCTTGCTGTCACAAATCAAAACATTGGCTGGAGAAATACAGACTTAAACTACAGACTTAAATACTTACTTAAACTACTTCTATCATTTCAAAACATTTTGATTTAGCCTCCAGTCTAGAACTGCATTACATACTGTATACATACTGTATACATACTATATACATACTATATAAGACTTTTGGGCTTCTTGCAGGTCATGCAGCTCTTGTTCTTTTCCTTTGCGTTTCTCTTCAAATTTGATTCTGTCAGCCTGCAGTCTGATCTGTTAACAAGCCAATTACAATTCATTAGAAACACATGAGGAGGTTAAATGATTTCTGAAAATTACAAATTACACTCGAGCGAGCAAACAAGAAAAGGAAACAGAAAAGACGGGCCCTTACTTGTTTGTCAATCCGTTCGAGAGCAGCCGAGACAGTGTCATGGCCCTTGTGCTCATCCATTAAACAGTGCATACAAATGCACTTCTGGTCTGTGCGACAGAACGCCTCCAGCAGCTTGTCGTGTTTCTGACAGGACGGCATGTTGGTGGCATTCACCAGCTTGTGTCTCTTAAGAGCAGGAAAGTCATAGTGAGGTTGAAGATGCATGGCACAGTAGGAAGCTCGACACTCCAGACACGAATTCACAGCTCTGAGCTTGTCTTCGGTGCAGAAGTCACATTCTATTTGTCCCAGTTTGGCTAACGTCGGAGGGTTAGATGAGTCCTGACAATCATTCTTCCTCAGTTTGTCCATTATTTCAGCAAGCATTGTATTTTTGTTTAGATCAGGTCTTGAAAGAAACTTTTGCCTGCACTGAGGACAGTTGGTGTTTCTGAACTCGTCCTTATCCCAGTAGTCCTTAATGCAGGCCATACAGTAACTGTGTCCACAGGGAATTGTCACTGGATCCAACATTAGATCTAGACATATTGAACAGCTGTACTGATCCTGATCTCTGAAAATAGACTCTGCCATTTTACTGTTTTAACAAAACTAGCAGTGAAAAAGATTTTGCTTAAGCCCGTCGTTTAGTCCTCACAAAAAATCTTCCTGGTATGTCTTACCGAGAGACGAGTGAAACAGGAAACTACAGCATTTATAACAGACGTGAAAGAATGGGAGAGAGTGAAAGTGAAAGAAGGTGAATATTCCCTGACTTCTCGAGAGAATTGCAGAACCACTTCGTTACTGAGAGTATATGAAAATGTTTCTGTGTTTCTAGAATATTTTCAAAATGTTTGTAAATTCTAATCTTTGAATTTTGACCTTTTGGATTGGAGCCAATTTCATCTAGTGGGGACTTTGTTTTCACCCAATCTTTTCATATATTTTTTAAAGCACTGATAATTTTTCACTTTAAGATGTTTCAACAAGCACTAACAACATTGAAGTGTTAAGTATGATTATGCTAATTTTAAAAAATGTAAACCTGGACAAAGCAGCAATGCAAAAACCTTGGACGTTGGCACCCTCTGCTGGAAATGATTTGACCAAAGCTGTACACTGTAGAACGTTGGAGTAGCCCTCCACGTGACTGTTCTTTAGTACAACTGATATAGTTCATCTGTCCTTCATGAGTTCAATCAGCTGTCATCATTCACACACTCAACTGTCTCCACCTGTAAATATTTGGACTCCACCTGGAGTTTTACATAGCTATTGATAGGTGGCTTGATTCTCTGTACAATAAAAACGACCTTACACTTCACCTTCATGTTTACACAGCTCACATTAAGCAATATAGAGATGAGCTTAAAACTACCTTACAGACATTTGTTTCTCCTTCAAAATAAAAGTATAACAAAATAAAAGTAGATATCTATGAACAATTCCCAAATCACTCCCGTTCTGGCGCTCTGTCCACTGGCACTTAGGTTGTACCCTTTTTACAGCATTGCTCCAGACGTACTGTATTCACATCATGAAATCATGATGAGTTATCATGAAACCTCCACATGCTTTTTTGATACAGTACCAACATTACATCTCAAAGCCCATCTCTTCCCTCTATGAAATATGCAATTTTTGCCCTATTATAAAAAAAATACTCTTGACTCTACCAAACCTAAATAACTAAAAACCCATTTCAAATCTTCCCTTCATCTCTAAGATATTTATAAAAGTATGAGATTCTAAATTACAAACACATCCAATAGTTATTTTTCTGAGCTTTCTCAATAAGATTTTCATTCCCATTACAGCACAGCAACTGCTTTAATAATGGTAGTAAACTACTTCCTGTGTTCTGCAGACACTGTCCTTATTAATATTCTACTCCTTCTGTATCTCAGTGCTGCTTTCAATACAGTTCATCCTAACATTCTCCTGTCCTGTCTCCATTTTCACTTAGGCATCTGTGGCATTGCTTTATCATGATTCAAGTCATATCTTACCAGCAGGCAGCATTTCATTTGTACTGGCAAATTCAGATCGCACACTGCACCAGCCTTTCAAGGTGTCCCAAACGGTTCGGTGCTTGGTCCTTTCTTACTTATAATTCACTTGTGTCCCCTTAGTTCATTCACCAGCATGGCCTTCCCATTCTATGCTGATGACTCTCAAATTTATCTTAGCACCTAACCTAATGCTCCTCTCTAGCTGCCCACTCCAATAAATTGTCTACAGGGCACTAGGCACTGGATGATATATATTTTTTCTCCAGATGAACTATGACAAGACAGAGATTGGCTGGTGAGGTCCAAGACTGCTCTCAACAGGACTAGTGATCTCTTTCTTGATATAGATGACACAACTTCCCACCACTGATCGAAACCTTCATATTACTTTGATCCCATATTCTCCTTTCAGCCTTCTTCCACCTTTTGCAATATTGGCCACTTTGGTGTTGAAGAAACACTGGTTAATATGTTCATTACATCACATCTTGATGTAAATCTATAACTGTATATTTTTTTTCCATGTCTCCCCCTTAAATCCCTTTACGAACAAAATGCACAAACAGATCTGGTCCTGGAATCAAGGTGCCAAAAGCACAGTTCTGCTATTTGCTGACATCAAACTTGAAGATGAGAGTACACAAGTTTACCTGTTTCTCTTTCGTGGTGATTTGAAGCACTCTAATATTCCATAACTAATTCAGGCAAGATGTAAAAAACATAATACATTTACATTTACATTAAGGGCATTTAGCAGACGCTCTTATTCAAGATTCCCTTGAACCAGACTACTACTAAACTATTGGCTAATACCTAGAATTGCAAATAAACATAGGCTCAATATCTCAAAAACTACAGGAATTAATAAGTGATACCTTGAACAAGTGCAAAACAACATGTGCTATCTGCAGTGTTAGTGGTCATTTAAGTACTCAGCAAAGAGGTGAGTCTTCAGTCTACATTTGAAAATCACAAGGGACTCAAGGGAGTTCAAACAGCTACTGGAAAATTGTTCCACCATCTTGGAGCCAGGACAGAGAAAGGTCTTGAGGTTTGTCTTCCACTAGGCTTTAAACATGGCGTTTCAAGCCAAGCCATACTTGAGATTCAGTGTGCTTGAGGTATGGATCGAGCTTTGACCATGGTCATTGCAGTCATCAAGGTTTTAAATCTGATGTGTGCAGCTACTGGAAGCCAGTGAAGAGAACGCAGCAGTGGACAAAACATGTGTGAACTTGGGGAGACTGAAGACCAGTTGTGCTGCTGCATTCTGGATCAGCTGTACAGGTCTGTTGAGTAAGACCCGCAAGTAGTGAGTTGCAGTAGTCTGGCTTTAAGATGACAAGAGACTGCACAAGCACCTGGTTAGCTTCCTGTGAAAGAAAGGGTCGTCTGTATGTTGGAGAGGAGAAATCTGTAGGATCTGGTCAGGTTTGAAACGTGTTGAAAATGACCACTGGTTTTCCAAAGTTATGTCCAGGTATTGAACAGTTTGTGATGGTGATAACGGGGTGTTCTCAAAAGAAACAGTGAGGTCTGTTTGTATGGTTTTGGGGTACCTGGAATGTACAGAAGCTCGGTTTTGCTAAGGTTGAGCTTCAGGTGGTGAATTGTCATCCATGAAGCAATATTCGCCAAACATGCTGAAATACACTAAGATACATGAGTGTCAGAGTGTCGGAAGAAAGAATTAGTTGGGTGTCATCAACATAGCAATGATAGGAGAAGTCACGAGATGAAAAATGTCACCAAGGGAATAAGTATACACAGAAAAGAGAGGAGGATCTAACACTGAGCCTTGGGGGGACACCGGTGGAGAGTTTACATGGATTTGGTGTAGATCCTCTGCATGTTACCTGATAGGAGCCTGTCTTCCAGATATGACTGGAACCATTTCCAAGCAGAGTCACACGGAGGCTAGAGAGAACAGAGAGCAGGATGTTGTGGTTGACCGTGTCAAAGGCTGCGGAATGAATTATTAATAGAATTAATTATTGCTAATTTCATTTATTTTTTAAGTTTTATTTTTCTGTAACATTCATTTTCTTATACTCTCTACTTTTGTCAGTGCTGTCCCCTGTCCCCTTAGTCTTACTTAGTAAGACTAAGTAATTTACCACTGACAGACAATTTATATGGTTTAGCATTTTACAAAGAATGGGTTTTTGTTTGTTTGGAGATTTAGTAGGACAGAATTTCATCTGGCTAACCACTACCATACTGCTAGCTGTGCATAAAATCACTTTATTCTTATTAGTAGTGATATTGTTTTTAACCTTAAACATTGGAATATAAGACCGTGAATATTAGAACGCAACACATGATTATTGTTTCCTGTCACATCAAATCCTACTAAATAAACAGTATGTACAAACAGAAACAATTAATGACATCAGCTCACCAGTCTTAGGATCCATAAAGGAATTTTAAGGATCCATAAAATTTCTCAAGGATTCCAATCACATTAAATAAGAAATTATGACAGTCTTGTTCTTTCCATTGCATCTCTCTCTCTCTCTCTCTCACACACACACACACACAATTTTCCATATCTGTCCAAGAAGAATCATTTGGTTTACCTATTAGTGCTGTTAACTGGGTCACAATTTTAAAGCAGAATTTAAAACGCTATTCTCCACGTGTTCACTTTTTAACATAGAACGATTTTACCTTAGATGTCCTGAAAGCTCTGCAAAAAGCAGATTGTCCAACCACAGCAATTTAAGAAAGTGCATCCAAAATAGAATTAGAATTAGTTTATTTGATTTACATAAATAATGTAAAAAATAATTCTCAATTCAAAATCAAGCGATGCTTATGTGGATTCATTTTCTGTGTACGTACTCGGTTATTTCCTGAAAATAATTTTAAATAAAGCTAAATGTAGAACCTTTCTATTCCACCGAAGCTTTTGTTCGGGTTCCACAGATGAAACGATGGCCTGCTGTCTATCAAGATGCAAGCGTCCGCCCCCATCACCCCTTTCACTGCCGCAGCTGGCCGCCTGGCTGGCAACCGTATGCTCACTGCAATCTGTGTTGAAGTGGCCGAGGGAGCTACACCTTTAATATTACACCCGGCCTACAAAACGCTTATGACGCTCATCACCAAAGAACAAAAGTAGTACGAGGTAAGTTTGAACCACCGCAATGCGCGCCATGCGATGCATAATAGTGCACATCTAATTCATGTGTGATTCCAATCCAGTGTACGATTATCTCGAGACGCGATGGTTAACTGCGCGGTCTATTTCGAACGCAGGCATGTTTGCGGAAGTGGTAGCTCGGTTCACGTTAGCTATTCTTGCCAATTGCCCATTGTGCTAACTACCTACATGTACACCTTCAAGTGTGCTTTACGTATTTTCGAAGTATTTACACTGCATTTACTTAACATTGATGATGTCGCTTTGTATGAGCAATCCGGTAGATGACGAAAGCTGGCCAGCTAGTTGAGAAAATCAAAATGGCTTCCATCTTTGTCGTTTCCATACAACCTAGCTAACGTTAGCTAGATGGAGCAGTTGTGCTTTCACGTACTTCACGTACTTCAGCATACTAACCCATACAACATGGATTAAATGTGTAAGATGACCGTTTAAATATTCCTAGAAGGATAATGTTTATTGTCATACCATTATTTTATTGTTTTTCTTTTTTTATACCAGAGGAGCTGTGTTTCTGCTGCTTGTTTCACAGTACGGTAGCTAACTACTTAAGCCAGCTCTCTTTTTTTTCCTCCGGTAGCCTAGTTATTGTCCACGTCAGGGCGGTGGGGGAGGGGGCGAGTGCCGGGCTAGGGTGGAGCCTGTATGGAGAGGATGTACGGGCCGGGGTAGAGTTACAACAAATGCTCATGAAACCCTGGCTTTTTCAATTGCATGAAGCACGTCGCTGTTACGGGAGTAGCCTAAAACCTAAATCTCAGTGTTATTTTATGTGGTTATTTATGATTGTGCGTTAAATTTCGCTTAAAAAACAGGGTTATTATACATGGCATATCTAGGACATCCCTGTCTCGTCTTGAATGACATTATAGATATACCCACCGGTCTTATTCTTATTTTGTAATACTTTCTTGTTTTATTATTGTCATTTATTTGTTTTTTTACTTTAGGTAACTGAATGCAGAGCAGATATTTACTGTTGGTTGTAGTTTGAACCAGAGGTTAAGCCTAGTCACTACCATAGGACTTGGTTGTAGTTTAACTGTGAATGTATGTCAGCTTGCACTCTGGTCTCTGTCTCTACAGTGCTGGGATGTCACTCATGCTTCAGGTAGGAAAAGCACCATGTGCTCATCCTAACCCTCCCAGAAAATACGCATAACATGTGGCTTGATGGGTTAGAGCTATTGTGTGTTTGTGTGTGATATTAGCAAAGATCAGGCAAATCATTTCCATTATGTTAAGACATTACTCTTAACATAAAACATACTTTGCATTTTAATGTTTGCAGATAATGGACCTATTGGATTTTTGTATCTAGTGTAATTTGACAAATGTTAAAGAATGCCTGATCTTCTAAATGTACTCCATTAATGTTATTTAGCTATAATCATGTAGTTTCTCCACTCCATAGTCACCTACCATTTCTTGATTTAAATAGGTGATGGACAACCCCCTTACCTTACAGCTACGCAAACTCACAGTCTGTCATGAGCTGATGCCGGACAATGTGTTTCGCCATGTTGGGTGGTGTCATGTGTTTTCCCTGTTCTGGCTGCATGTATGTCTCTCTTAAGCTCTGTGATCCTGGCAGACTAGCCATGGAGACTCAGTATGTGTTTGTCCACACTTATTCCAGCTGTCACATTGCTCAGTGATGCCTGGGTCCCATACAGTTTTAGTGTGGAATTGTGCTGTTTGTATGCATCATGCACACTCGAATGAGGCTTTTGCATTTATATCTGTATTTTTTTGTTACTAGACTGGTAGCCGTTGTTTCCATTTTGACATGACTGTTATTAAACAAGTAAAAAATTGAGGCTAGAACGTTAGGATTACTTTTTCATTAGCTTATACAGAATAAGAAACTAGGGGAAAACTCTAAGTTTCGTGTGCAGAGACATTCAGTACACAATTTCTGTCCCCAGACAGTGGGTACTGCATTGTGTGAGGGGAAAATTCATAGTGTGAATTGAATTTTCCTCAGGCCTGTCTGGAATGTAAGTGGCTGAATATGTAAACATGGCTTTTTTTGTTTGTTTTGTTAAATCCATAAGTATCGCATTAATTATCAAACTCAATTCAGTCATGCTAAGGTATTTTAGATGTGATTTGCAGATGCAGCATTTAGCATGTTGGATAATGAGCACCATGATCACTATTAAGGATCTCATTAGATTTGTGTCCAATTTGAGATTATTGTACCATGTGGACAACCAATGGATTCTTGTTACCATTTAGACAAATGACAGGCTAACTACTATTTCAGTGTGTCTTGGTGGTGATGTAAGGCAGTGTGAAAATTATCTCACCCATGGAAACTGGATGGAATGGTTGTATTGTAAACAGTACTGTTGTCTAAATGTTACATTTACCCAAACAGTACAAATAAAACATATTTATACAACATTGATAGTTTCACTGATAGTTTCAGAGTTGCCTTAAGCATGAAATATATTTGCATTAAAGTGATATTCACACCTCCTTTAACAGTTCCATCAGTTTCCCCTTGTTAACTCTGACTTAGCCTGATGCAGTGTTACTGTGTTAAACTAAAATCCCAATCACTAAGATTCATTCTGACTACCATTATATGGTACCCTTGTAAAAACGTGTGGTGACATTTTGATTTGGTTTGATTAGACTTTATTTGAACGAAGGCATTCGCGCTGACCAGTGTCTTTAAAATTTGGTCTTCTGCAGGGTAGACATGTTCTCCAAAGGCACCAAGCGCAAGTTTTCCGATGATGGCGATGAGATGTCGGATGAAAGCCTGGGTGGTGCCAACGTGTCCTCATCGTACAACCTGCAGCGCCAGTCACTGCTGGACATGTCCCTCATCAAGCTCCAGCTCTGCCACATGCTGGTCGAGCCCAACCTATGTCGCTCTGTCCTCATCGCCAACACTGTGCGGCAGATCCAAGAAGAAATGACCCACGACGGCAGCTGGCAGGCAGTCACGGAAGCCTTCTGTGGTGGCAGCCAGAGCCCCTCTGAACGCCTGGTGGCCACAGAGGTCCTTTGCCGGTCTCGCGAGCAAGATGCCGAGCCTAAGCTTTTCTCCGTCATCAGCTATGAAGGATGTCGCGAAGAGGAGGTGGTGGCGGATGAGACGTTGTGTTCTGTGTCGGTCGGTGATGCCGCGTCCAATGTTTGCCTGTCGGAGAGTGTCAGCCACTGTTGGGAGACGGGTGAGCTTAGAGTGGTGGAGAGTGATGAAGAGACCAGCGATGGCTCCAGGCTTGGTCCAGGAGATGATGATGATGACGATGACGATGATGAAGTTGACGAAGAAGAGGAGAGTACCAGTGAGGATTCAAAGACCATGGGGCAGGTTTTTGGTACCTTTGAAATAAAAAATGGTGCACCAGGTCCAGACTCTGCTCTGGAGGAGTTGTTTTCAGATGTGGACGCCTCCTACTATGACCTTGACACCATGCTCACAGGAATTCAGAGTGCCCCTAAGATGGGTCCCTATGACCTGTTGGACAGTTTGTCGCCCTCTCATGGGCCCCCTTCCATAGGTTCTCCCTCAAACTGTCGCTCTGATCTCAATGAACTGGACCACATCATGGAGATCATTGTAGGTTCTTAGTCAGGAGTCTTTTCAGAGACTTGTATGCTTCTCTTAACATTACTGACTTTTCTGTCCCTTATGGGAAGCAAGTTAAATCTGCAATCCTTTCAGGGAAAGGAGTCTGTGTCTTGTAAAGGATGGCCTTGATTTTATGAGCTGACCATAGTTATCTTATTTGCATACCCTTTGTATGTTTTTAATGTTTTCTTTCTGTATTTGTATGTCCAAAAATGTTTTTTTTTATTTATTTCTTAGTCATTAACACTACATGGTTGGAGAGCAGAACAAGATGTATACAAAAATGTAAAAGATATTTTCATAAAAAGATGAAATTGTCTAAAATATGTATATAAAAATATATATATATTTTTTACAATAGATACTTGTTAACTGTTACTGTAGACTCTTAGTTTCAGCATTCTGTTTTTTAAATGGACAGATCAGATGTCTATGTCTATGTTCATTTATTTTTAGTGGTCTTCCACTTTCTGAAACGGTTGAAGGTTAAGAGCTTTTACTCTTTTCAGGATTCAGAAATGGCAGTAATGATTACAGTGATGCATGGCTTATTCTGTAGTACGTTTAGGTGCATTTTGGCACCCAGCATTTTTTCCCCTCTATCTTGGCAATAGGCTGTCAATCAGCTCAGCTACGACTTTTGTTTTTCTATTAGAAGTCAAAGTGTTCTTATATTTGTCTTACCAACAAATGAAGAATAGTGGGTCCAGCCCATTCTATATTATGACTTTTAATTTATTTTATTTATTTGCTGCAAACATGTTGAGTATTGGCCTTGGTCAAACTCAGGGCAAGAAATGCTTTTCAACTCGGACTCAAAGGGTCTGATTCTTCCACACTTTTATCAAAAATCTGACCATTTGGAAAACCAATAACATGACTAATGGTTGGTGATTTTTTTTATGGGAATTGCACCAGTCACTAGTTTAATTAGTGGTTTTGAGTGGTGACCTAAGTTTACCAAAAGATAATAAAAAAAACTGGGTTTGACTCATTTGGGCTACGTTTAGACAAGCAACAAAGCATTTTGCATGTGTGTACAAACATTGTTCAACTGATCTTCAGAGACTAAAAATCATAAGTGAATTGCATATAATGTTTTTTTTTCAGTTCCTTTTTATACCACCCTTATATACAAACTTTATGACCGAAGTAATTACTTTCTTACGGTGTGTTCATTGGACACTTATATGATCAGGTACAGAATAAAAACAAATCAGAGATGCAATCTGCTGTCTAAACGTAGCCTTCCCAGCCCTTCGTAATAGCTATACTGTTTCTCTGATCCTATGCATTGAGTGTTGCAATACACTTACTATGCACAAAGTGTTCCAGCACATTTTAAAATACAGTATTGAATTTGTATTTGCAGTCAGAAAGAAGACAGGGTTTCCATTGAAAAATGTCTTCTAATTACAGAAATTGTTTGGTCATGTTTGAAAGGAATTCTTGCATAGAATGAATAGATTTGTGCAAGCAGTACATAAAATTTGAGGGGAACTCATTGCCCTCTATGTCGGTTTCATTTTTAATTATGATCTAGAGTAGAGTATAAACATTTTATATGTGCATTGTAGCATTTTTATAACATTTTTAATAAAAGGTACAATTAAAAACCATATTGTCCTTATGTTAATTATTACTCATGTTTGCTCAAGATTATTGAGAGGTAAGTTTGATATCCCTCATCATCTTGGTGTAGTCCTCCACAAAAATGTCTCATCTATGTAGTGTTCCAACTTCACAAACTACATGCCCCTATAATGTCAGTGCTGGATAGAAACAATGACTGATCAAAACATGAACGAATCTACATGTATTAACTGGATGAGATGAAAATCGTTTTATTTGCTGTATTTCCAAGTTTCATATTTACCTTTTTAACTTTTTCTCCAATTCTGAGTGTATTCAAATTTTTTTCATTTCATGTAAATGAACAGTAAAGCACGAGTATATTTATACACTTTGAGTTACGTTTTTGCTAATACTGTACTTTATGACAGAATTGGGATAAACGTGCAGCTTCCTGGCTTTTTTACAATGCCGAAAAATCACAAAACTGCTCATTGACCCGGCCGCATGGAAAAGAAGGAATAGGTTTAAGTTGGGCGCGATAAGTAGAATTCTGAAGCTTTTAAGTGTGCATAAATATATTCTCATTTACAGGACACAGTTGGAAGGAAAGCGGAATGAAAATGACATCAAATTATATCCAAAGGCTGCAGTACTCACAGAATACCTGATAAATTTGCTCGAGCAGCAAGAACATATAATATTTTTGTATCCGGTGCGGAATGCAGTGGAGCTCGACGTCTCGAATGGTCTGGTAAAATGCAGCCCAGAATGTTTCTCTCTCCCAGCGATTATTTGACGTCATACTCAGCAGAGAATCAGCACGTCACCCTTAAATCGGATAACGAAATAAAGTGGTAGTACAACTGTTGTTTCATCAGTTCACGACATTATGTTGTGCCAAGTGTTTATGTATAAAATACTACAAAAAGCAACTCATATAACCACAATAACCAGAAGTGAGTCTATTTTTTGTATTTCATTCTATGAATTGTAGTTGTTTTATCCCCTACATGCTATTGTTATCAAATCATAACGACGTTTTACAAATGCCGTGTGTGAAGCTGCAAAGCACGCAACGTCTTACTATATGTGGCATATTTTACAGTAAATTCGGGTAGTCACGTTTTCAGCCTGCTAGCACAGGAGCGAATGAGTCGTGAGGAAGAGAAAAGGGGCCCGGCCAATTATATGCAGTTACTAGGCGGGCCTGAGATTTCATTGGACCAATCAACGCGCTCCCGCCTGACTACAGTCAATCAGCTGAGCTCTTTTCCCATAGCTTCTTCACTACACCAACAGTTTGTCTGCGATCCTGACGGGGGTCGACGACAGTTTGGGGAAGAATGTTTGAAGTCTGTATTAGAAGTCAAATGTACAATTTAACAACCTAACGAAGTCAGCAGGACATCTTTTTTTAATCAGCCGAGAGAATGTAGGGATTGTCCGAAGACCTCAGGCTATTTTAATTGTACTTTTTTTACCTAGTTAGCTAGCTAGAGACCATATTTTGTAGCTAGCTGGCTAGCTATCCAGTGTGGTCAAACTACCTGAACTGGTTAGCTCGGCTAGCTAGGCTAATTCATTGCGTATCCGGTACCCCTCGGTGAGTAGCGGTGCTTACTGGCTTTTAAAAGAGTTCGCCTCGTTAGTGTGACTCGTCTAACTAGACAGATAACTACTCACTGCGAATTCAGCGAAACATTATGGTATGGGTCAGAGGGACGTTATACCATTGGAGACATCCATGAAAAGAAGAAAAGGAATTCATCCTGCCTCTATGTGTCGGCTGGACGTGGATTCTGCTGTGTCTGTGCTGAAGAAGGAAGTTGGATCCGGCGAAGGAGACGATGCCCTTTCCTCGTCAAGGTAGCTTAAAAACAACAAACGTGAACAAAATCTCTTACAGAACCAGCTAGCAGATGTTGGTGAATTCAGTCAACCTGCAGGTGACGGTCGTCATGTTGCCATACAGAAGACTGCTACTTTCTTTATTACATGTAAATGTTCTGCCCCACTTATATATCTAGCTATGTGGCTAATTGGCTAGCCTGGTGGCTAATATAGCTAGTTAGCCAACTTCGCTAACTGAAGCTAGGCAGCTATGGACTCTGTGTCGTTTCTCAGTTGTCGACCAAACTTGGTCGTGAGTTAGCTAACCCAGCAGGATGGACAGTATTAACTAGCTATATAATTTACGTGCACATGGACATTATGTAATTGGGATGTGTAGACGATAACGTCGAAACGCGTCGGTTTTGTGGCCACATTTAATTATAAAAAGCGTTGATCCGTTGCGTAATATGGTCGATCTGACCACCTCCGATAGCTAGGTAATGGTGATACTAAACTTGGCCAGCACTTTATTTAGTGTTTCTTTAAAAAACACCCATGGGGAAACTTGATTGAAAAAGAGGATCGATTTTTTTCACTTTCTAAGTTAGCAGTTTATAGACAAGTAAGTAAGCTGGCACGCCAGCCTAGCTGTTGTTCACTTGTAACTTTCCTTCAGGCTTCCTAAGGCGTTTGTTCACCGTGGACGCGTAACTGGCTTGATTGTAGTCGTATTAGCTCATTTTACGCGTGTTTTGAAAGAAAAGCAGCAGTCTGTAAAGTTTACAACTGTTGCCACTGTATAGGTTACATGCTTAAAACAAATAGTACTTAGGTTTTAAAGTCTTCCCATACACAAGAGTAAATTCTCTACTTGATTAGTGGGTCTTAAACACTGACTTTGTGGATTTTCCCACTAAAATTCTATTGCTGTTTAAATATTTCAGTACTAAGATCTGCAGTCAGTATGGTACATAGCCGAGGGCTATTGCTGGGAAGCACGATCATCCGATAGTGTGCTAGAGAAGAAGGAATGAGTATTTTTTTTTAGTTTTGTTTTATGCATTAGTAGTCTATTAATTCTAAAAACGCTTGTTGTGTCTTTCAGAAGCTCTGATTTTTAAAACATTATATTGGTGTAGGCAGGTGACTAACCAACCTCACTGCTGTGACTCAGTTTGGTCAATGTGTATTTGTCATTGACCAAATTAAGACATTCCGTTTTACTAGCCTGCCTGCCCATTGGTTATTTAGGATTTGCTAGACTTCTCTCCACCCACTCTTTGCCTCCCACTCAGTCTATCCCCAGAACAGTTTCTTCTCATTCCTTTCCTTCTGCTCTCTGCGTCATATAGGATAGCTTGTGCTTGTGCTTACTTATGTCTGACTTAAGCCTAGGTATTGGGCACATTTTTTGCATTTTCTGTTTGTTTCAGCTTCTTGAAACTTATGTGCTTGAGCATTCTCCTGCAAATTTTCTTCATAACGTGTGTGTGTGTTCTTGCTCAGTTACGTCTCTCCCCCCTTCTCCTCATCCTCTTCTCTCAGCAATGGAGATATGAGAGGGGGTACTTGGGAGCAGGAAAAGTTCACATGTAGTATAGATGTCTGCATTACATGTTTGTGCATATAAACCACTATATTTTGTATGTGGTGCATTAACAATGAATGCTGAAATTGTAACTCTTAAACAAATAACACTTCAGATAGGAAATGGCTGCAGTTTGACAATGAAGGCTGTTCTATGATGTGAAACCATGGCCTTCAAATCTGGACCCCAAATCCATTTCTCAACTTTGTAATCTTATAGTTAATCAAATGATTAGTGTAACTGCTTGGCCACTTTGACACCTGACTCCTAGGTAAAGGGAGCAGTGAGACTGTAGGACCCGGACCTTGAAGACTGTGATTTGAATACCTCTGATGTGAAAAGTAAGGAGACTACCTTGTGTATAGTAGCAATACTACAGTAAGCAGATGTTTTAATTAAACATTAAAGCACACGTGGAACGAGATTTAAAAAAAAACTCTTATTGCAAGATTTGCTTCTTTGATTTCAATGTGCAAAATGATTTTAATGTAACAAGTTAGATTTATGATGTTATTGCTTTATTCTGTACTGAAGGTAGTAAATTGAAAGTTAAAAGTAAATGGTTCACTTGAGCATTCTTTTGAAACTAATTAGCATTTTTAAAGTGATTCTACTGTAATCCACAGATTTAGAGCCTTTGCTGATAAATGATCATTTATACACATCCATCCACTTACAACCACTTATCCAGGTCGGGGTCACGGAGCAGTAGCCTAAGCAAAGAGTCCCAGGTTTCCCTCTCCTCGGCCTCCTCTTCCAGCTGATGATTTATATCAGTGAGGATATTTAGCAAATTATCTATACCTTCTTGTTTGACTCCACCTTTATTTAACCATTCATTTTGTATAAGCAGTCAAATCTATGAATAGTTAAAAATCATTTTAATCATTGGCCACACAAACCAAATGACCGACCGATTAATTAATTTTTCATTTTGAAAAGATTATTTTAGATCATTCTGCACAAGAATGTTTGGGTACAGTGCCCCAGTCCATGTGCCTGTTCAGTAGCGAGTGAAGAAATGCTTGTCCAGAATAAGGATGTCTGTGATAGTTTGACTATATTTTGGTTCCCGAACCAAACAAACATGGAGTTGTTTTAAATGTTACGTGTTGCACAAAATAAAATCTTAATACAAGATCTCTACCTGAAGCCCAGTGAGTTTAAATGGGTTTCATGCGTACAAAAGTCATTATTGGCACAACTGATTGTAAAAGATATACCAGCAGACATATCTGTCTGAATTGGTTTCTGTAAATAAACTTTAAATCAGTAACAACTAGGGGAGTATATATGAATTGGAACCTTTTTTATTCTTGGACATTAGTTAGTTTTATTTCCTGTTGTTCTTCCACTGAGATGTAGCTGTTCACTTAGGTAGCAGCTAAAAGAAACGTCACATGACGGAAACCATTTGCCCCCCTCTGTTTTAATGCAGAAAATGACTCTTTGGTTGTTTACATTCATGTTCTTTTTGTGATACAATAGGGACAATAATGGCAATAAGATTTATTTTTTCATTACTGTAATTTAATCGGTGCAAAAACATTTCATTGTCCACCTTAAGAGGGTTAAACTAAGACATTTGTCAAAATTTGTTGCCTTACAAGCTATTGCCTAATTTTAGTAAATGCATCTCACTTTATCTTTATGGTTTAATAGTTCTTGGTCATGTATGAATTTAAGAAATGATCATGTACATGGAGCACTGTTGTACTGAGCATGCTCTGTGTTGCAAACTCTTTTTCCGCCATTATCATTGCTACTTTGATTGTCCCGTTGGCTCTTGTCGTTTTCATTTTTTTTAATTTGTTGGTTGTTTTATAAGGAGGAGGGGCTCCTACATGTCATTCAAGCCCTAGCCTCTCGTCCATTGCTGTTGCCATGGTAAGCAGGCCAGAGAGGCCAGTCTAATGACGGAGCCCCCGTTTAAATCATGCTCTCGCTGTGGTTAACGCGAGGAACCAAACCAGTCGTGTCTGCAGCTCAGCTCAGCTATCAAAAACATGTGCCCAGGTTTATTTGAACCAAGGCAAAAATCTGAGAATGTATGCCATACGATATTACTGGCAAAGCCTGTGTATTTACACGTAACTCTTACCAAATAATGTTTCGCTTAGTTTTGTGTGGCTGGCTGTTTGTTGGAGCTTGTGCCGTGAGGCTGCAGGGATATTTAAAACTGTTGTAATATGCCATTTTTTTCAGTAGACTCCGTTCAGTGCTCTCCTGTTCCATTTATAGTTTGCTGTTGCTGACGGAGTTGAGCTGCAGTATTGTGCGGCTCCTTCAAGTTTGCTCTCTGTTCCTCTTGGAATTCAGCTGTGCCCTTTCCAAACCTCGTGCCATCTTTGTTGGGTGGGAAAGCGTACAGATCTGAAAGGGAAGGAGTTGGACACGCAGTGCTGGTGCGGGCGGTTACATAACCGCCAGCCACAATGTGACACAGTTGAGAGCTGCTGAATGCAACATACCCAGACAAATATCCCAACATTCTGCTTAAATAAATGCCCTCTTGTACTAGTCTTCATTGGAACGAAGTGCGGACGTGTTTTCCTGACTCGTATCATGTGGCTCGCCATGGAAATGGCCTAGTTTGTCAGACCTGTGGGGTGAACGGCCACGTCCCGAGTTCTACTTTAAATCTGCGTCACCTCCAGCCGTAAAAGCTAAGATTCGGTCTTTTCCAGCAACCATCCCGAAGCGCGTTTGCGGTGAAACGGATCCGTCTCCGTGCACAACACAAAGGACGGGCTCCTCTGGGCTCCCGCCGTTTCCTCTGCTCCCTGCAGTAAAAAGGAGCAGTCTGCGTCCAGAGCTGTGGGGGATGTCTTCCTGCACGCAACAGCATGATGGATGGATGGAGGAGGCTGAGCCTCCCACGCTACAGCAAGTGCACACTGCCATGGACGGCCTCTTCCATTTACACCCCCTCTATGCATGATCCCTGTGTGCAAGAGGAGGGGGCAAAAAAAGGAAAGGCAAAGTGATTGCGTGATGGTGCAGCTACTGTCGTAATACCGAATAGATGCACCGGTTTTGTTTTTATCCGTTTATTTTGCATTTGTTGCTAGTTTGTCTTCGCCCTGTGGGGATCTTCAGAGCAGGAAAGCTTTGCTCTCTGCAAAGCTTTTTAATTGCACACTGATCTGAGGAAACGTGCTATGTAGCAGTCCTGACCAAAAAAAAAAGTGAATGGGTTAGATGTAGAGGGGGTAATCCATTTATATGTAGCACACGCCTACACTCCCCACTGTGAGAAGGAGGCTCTGACTGTGGTCGTGCTCTCCCTCACGCTTACTGCAGCCATGACCATGCACACTTCCACCATTCACTCACTGATGTGGGGGGAGGAGCAGGTGTTTCGTATGGGCAGCGATTCCTGCTGCGTGCTTGTCGTGTATTGTGTGTGGTAGATATCAGTTTTTAGTAGTGGTTTAGAGTAACGTGGCTGTGATTGGACTTGCATACTTGAATTTTGAAGTCTCTTGACCAGACTGCATGTGCTTTAATGGAGTCCATTGACTTGTAGTGGTCAGATGAGTACCTACACGTTTTGTCTTCTCTACCAACAAAACCCTTGATAGGCCAGTTCTCGCGAAGCATTAGAAGCCATTCTGACTGTAAATCCGGCCCAATACTGCACTGCTTTTAATTGGTTTTGATGTGTAGTACTCACAGCATCCCTCTTTCTTCCTCTGCAGGTATGTACTGGGCCGTGGGGTGAAGCGCAAGGTGAGTGAGTGTGAGGACCCAACTCTGGGTCTGCCGTACCCCCAGCAGAGGCAGCTGGTGCTGGACCTGTGCCTGGACAAACTTCAGAGCTGCCAGCGGCGTGCGGAGCCCAGTCTCCACCGCTCGGTCCTGCTGGCCAACACCCTCCGGCAGATCCAGCATGAAATGAGACTGGAGGGGGGGGCCTTGCTGCCCCCGGCCCCGTCTGCCCCTTCGTTCCCTCACGCTCCCACCCCACGTCACCTCCCCGAACTGCCACCCGCATCCTTAGACTTTCCTCCGCCCTTCGTCGGGGAACTGTCCCCCTCTTCGCCGCCGACGCCCGTCACCGGCGGCGAGACCCAAATGGCCTGTGCAGAAAGCAAGTCTCTTTACCCGTCCGCCTCCGACGAGCCAGACGCGCGCCCGTCGGATTCGCTCTTCGGCTCGTTCGAGATAACTAATTCCACCGGCTACCTGACCGACCTGGCGCTAGACGACATCTTCGAGGACATCGACACGTCCATGTACGATTCGTCCGACGTCTCGGCTCTGGCAGTCCCTGCGCCGAGAGGCGGCAGCGCGGCGTCTGGGCTGGGAGACGACGGCCTGAAGAACTGCTCCAGCTGCACGCCCAGCGGTCCCCTGCAGCTCTGCCTCTCTGACCTCAACGACCTGGACCACATCATGGAGATCCTCGTGCACTCTTAAACCACTCTCCACCGTTTTCTCTAAGATAGCCATCCCAATGTTTTCAAGGGGATATTAAAATGTTTCCTTTTTTTAAACAATTTTTAAATGTATTTTTATACAATAAAACTAATATTTATAAGAAAACGACTAGCATGGCACACACACACTGTAGGATGAATGCACATTATTCTGACCTTTCGGGCGGTCGAGCTGAGACCACAGTCTTTCGTATTTAAGCAAACTAAAATATGTATATGCAGGGACTTCAGGAATCAACACACAGTATTACCCATGAGACTTATTTATACTAGAATGGAACTCCCTTGTGTCAACTTCGAAGATGAAAGAAAATGGAAAACTGTATGTTGATCAAGTTGGACGCGTTGACTTTTTGAAGTGACATGATGCTTTTATTTTTGTGAACTGATCCGTTGAGGATTCCTCAAGCGTTGTATTTACTATCCGTGATCTTGGTGCATCGTCACATGCACACGTAACATTCACACTACCTCTCCGAACCCAAGAGCAAGCTCATTCCCTGTACAGTTACAACTGAGTGGATTAACTTGGAATTGTTCTAGCTCACTCTTGAACCCTCACTTCCCTCTGATTTAGCCCACAGTAACATCACATCCCATTCTGTTCAGAATGTCCTGTGTTTTGCTTTCTATTTATTAATTTATAGAATCATGTTTTGCTATTGCTCCTGGTGGACAAATTATTTAGTCCATCTTTTTTCAAAGCTATTTGAAGTTTTTTTTTCTCCTGTTTTCCACATCCATGATTGTTGGACATGGACATTGAATCCCTCATATGAACTTGGTGCCTATGATGGAGGATGAAGACTGGCAGAAGTACACACTGTGGATCCACAAACATGGACTTGCCTGAACCTGTTTATCTAAGCCACTCTTCCCATCTTCACTGGGCTCTTCTCTCTCACACGTTGGTCGGATCCTTAATCTGAGGGGAAAAAAACAAACCTGTCTTATGATGTTCCCAACCCCTGTTCAAAGATGACCAGTGATGTAAAAAAAAATGACACCCAAATGTGGATGCATGTGTTCTGGTCACGCCAAGTCAGTCAGGATTGCGTGTTCCAAGCTCTCCACTCTCCTTGTGGCCGTCGTGTTGAGGTATGATGACGGTTGTCCGTTGGTCTGCATGCTTTGAGGTTAGTAAAGGGTTCCTAGCCTGAGCCTGCACAAAAAGGCCTCGGTTGGGGTTGAATTATTTTTGTCTGTTCTATATCGTTTGAGTACGTCTAGGAACGAGTCCTGTGGTATATGATGTTGGGCCTAAAAGGGTGCTGGTGTGGGGGGAGGGGTAGCGTGCAGAAGGGAGAGGAAGAGATTGGGAGGGGGGGGGGGTGGAAGGGGTCAAAGCCTGAAGCTCCTGTCACATGGTGACTCTTGCATGCGGAAACGGCAACATTTAAGGGTTTCACAACAGCTGGTATGTGTCTGTGTGTGCGTGCTCATTTGTGTGTGTCAGTATCAAGCCCCTCCCCCACAAGGTCCCCCCCCCCAAGGGCTCCATTCTCTTCTTAAACCAATCAGTGTTCGTTTGCGTAAGAGTCTCAAGCAGCCCAGAGCGGACCGTCTTCCCTGCTCAGGACTGTAACCTGGAGCTGTGCTGTCCAGACATATTGAAATTCAAAATGAACTGATAGAAGTTGGAGGTGGTTGGAGGAAGGCAGTGGTGGTGAGGTGGCATTATTTAGCGCTTGTCTTTTAAAATGTTAAACAGCAAACCGACTCTCCCTTCTCCCTGTAACTCAGGCTCACAAACATCCTCTCCCCACTAGTTAAAAGACAGGCAGACCTACAGAGAAATCTGACCCTTAATGAAGTTTACACTCAGTTTTTGAGAACATGCTTTGAGATAAGAGGTGGTAAACAAAACAATAAACCAGAGACTTATATAAATCACCCATCAGCAATTTCCAAGTGGTCTATTTTTGAAGTGCTGAGAGCTGTGTATCAAAGTGTATAGCTTTTAAGCTTTGTAAGCTTGATCTCTTGTTTGTTGTGAGTATATAAATATATATTTGTATATTTATTTTTTGTCTGCTTTTTTTTTTTCTTTCGGTCTGTTGACCAAAAAATTTCGATAATTTATTGCATTTATTTAAGAGTGAATAATTGTAAAAAAAAATGAAATGTTTTGCTATGGAGGGTGATTTTTGTTTTGTAGCAGGATTTCTGCTTTACCTTCTGAGTAATAATTATATAATGTGTGTAAATAGTGAATTCAGATAAATTTTTTTAATGATTGAGAGTATTTGTAAAAGTATGAAACTGTGCTAAGTCTTTCTGAATGCCTGTGGGGATCCTTTTAGAGTGCGTTTCATTCAGATCATCTTCCCTGGACCAGGCACTTAATCTGGCAGCTCCGTACACTGTATTCACACTGAAATGACTGACTGCATTGGGCTAAAACGTGAGTTGGCCTTACTGGTGTAATTTTACTAGACATTTCTTGTTGACGGACACAATTATGTCAAGATTTACTTGTTTTATTCAGTGCTATCCTCTCAAAATCCAAGTACTTTTGCGTTTAATGTATTGGCAAAAAACAGCTGCCTGATTCATCTAGCCTACTGAAACATGGATTGGATGGTACTTCGTTAATGCCATTGTAGTCATAGCACATATCTCACAGCCATTTAATGTACATAGCTTGACTATTGAACTGCCCTTTGAAGTTTCATAGTAAAGCACCAGTTGCACATAATATTCCTTTAAAAGAAAATACAGATACACCATTTAAAGTCTGTTTCTTGGTGTAATCTTAACTGCTGTTTTCAAAAGCATTGAATGACTAGCTTTAAAAAATTATTTATACGTTTGCCATTTTTAGTGAGGTTGAATAAAATATCCTAATGAAATTGTAAGATGGCGAAACCTCAAATGTCACTTCTGTCCCAAGTGCAATATGAATATACAGCGCTGTTTGACTTATTTGAAAATGATACCTGTATGTTTAACTTTATATAAATACATTTTTAAATAATGGACTGATGACTTTGCACCATGAATTGCATTGTTGTCAGACTGTGCTCTGTAGCTTGGTTTGTAGCTTTCTGTTCTGTAAATAATGAAGCATCAGTCATATTCTATGCAATGCTACTGTAGCAGGTCAGTATGTCAGAATAAAAAAAACTGAAATAAGAATGTTTGTTATTGCATTTGTGTTTGGGGAAACTTTGTATCATCCATGACAGATCGAAACGTAATGGATGCATGTAATGGCTATACATTGCTATATATATTTAAACTTCATAATTGTAAAGAAGGTTAACCATAAAATATGGTCACATTGTCATGCTTCATGTCCATCCCAAGACAATAATTCAGCATTTTAAAATCGAGGTTAAAGGTTTTCTACTAATGTTTATCTGTTGCTGTGCCTTTAGTGTAGTGGCGATGCAATACGGTTACGATTTGTTTACTCTAAACCCTTTTCTCCTTAAACATGGGTACTATAAATCATCAAATTAGCACATTACTAAATGATAATTCTGTGAGCAGAGCTCATGGCTTATTTCTCTACATCATTACCCTGCAAAGGAAACTGACTAACGAGCCTAGTCTAGTGAGACTTATTGTGTATTTGCCATAAACTTTACCTTCAGCAGTATTAATCATTCAGGACCCCATAGTATGAAGATGTCTGCTGCACCTAATGCTGCATCTAATTCCATTTGTCTCCATCTTCCTAATACTTAAACATATATAATCAGATTTAAATTGTTATATTAAACATGCAGGGCTTCAAAGAAGACTAATTATAACGTACTGAACATTTCAAATGCCAGATTCTCTCTCTGTGAATACATCTCTACCTCTGTCCTGCTACGCAGGCTTTTGGTATGTGGAGGAGTGGAGAGGCGTCATGCGGGTCTTCTGCAGGGTCTGACTCAGTGGGTGGCCATGCATGATGTGAGATGCCAAAATGAACAGCCAAGCAGAGTAGAAGGGGGAGCCAGCCTGCTCTGTGGAAGAGCAGTACCAGTGCAGCAGGAAAAGCTTCCCTCCCTGTACCTTAGCAACACGTTCCTCCAGGCACCGTTATACACTTTGCAGAATGACATTTTCAGATTGTTTGCTAAGAGCTACTCGGACCAAAGTTTATGTGTGTGGTGAACATTTCTGGCATATAATTGTGCTTTGCATAGGAATGTCTCATCTTGGAGAAAAATGTACTTTATATTGCATTTTTATTTAATCTACTATGCATCTAGACCCAATATATTTCCTAAAGATGTATGAATAATAGACGGAGTAAATGGATGCACAACATGTCGCTGCTGCAGCGAGTTCTAAAATTGGTACATCAATAAAAGAAAACTGATTTATTGATTCATTGTCTTCATAACACATCACTGATACCAACTTCAAGGACGGAAGTATATTTGATATATAGTTCATGCAGAGTAACTGTGCTTTAGTTTCACAGAACCATTCCTTAGAAGTTGAACTGGCTGAGTTTGTATGTTTTGTGCTGCTTGTCAGTTTCCATTAAATCATTTATTTGATGCTCTATTGTTTCTTAAGACTGGAGAATAGGGAAAAGGTGAGGGAAGTCTGAATGGTAGATTCAGTCAAGGCTGCTAAATATCTGACAGATCTGTTTTAGTTACATTTATCAGAACATAACAGAATTCATAAAATCATAAATAAAGGCTTAATTTAGCTTAATCATAAATGTCACACCACAATGCAGTTAATGTATTATATGTATTACATTATCTAGAATCAAGACATTTCCATTTATATTTAGGGAATTTAGCAGACGCTCTTATCCAGAGCAACTTACAAAGTGCTTTGCATCTGTTCACAGAATGCATCCTAGATAGTAGACCTGATCATCTCAAGAGCATCTGAATCTGGACTGCAGGATATTTGGATAATAGAACAATGTTTCCAGGATTACTGAGACGTAAGGCGCAAATGACAAAGGCCATCTGTAAACGTAAATCGGATATATTGGTTTTAGAGATGAGCAAGATCACGGTCATTCGACAGATCATGTCAATCAGTCTGGACCAGATCACAGATGCAACCCAACAAAATGTGCAGTGTGTTTATGCTTTAACTAGCAGATGCTGACACGTGTAAATTGTTAGATATCACCTGGTAATTAACAATGAATGAATGTTAGCAGTTTTATTTAAAGAAGCTGGCTGTACACAAAAAAACAGTTTTGCCTGCATCTCCTCCTGCTGGGCTGCCTGTGCATCTGCAAATATACAAACCTGCTCTTTACTGTACACTTTCAATCTCATTTTCACAATTCTGGTCTGAATCCGGTATAATCTAAGAATTGCAAGTTGATTAGTTGCACTTTTTTTCTATGAAGCTTTGCTTATTATGTGAGATACTGTACACTGTACACCTATTCAACTGATTGTTAACGCAAATATCTGAACAGACAATCGCATCTCCATACATTTAGGCATGTATACATGGTCAGCACGACCTCCTGAAGTTCAAACCATGCATCAAAATGTGGAAGACAGGTGATTTAGGTGACTTTGAATGTGGCATATTCAGACTGGTCTGAATATTTCAGAAACTGACGATCTACTGGGATTTCTACTCACAATCATCTCTTGGGTTTACAGAGAATGGTCCAGTAAATATCCAGTAAGTGGCAGGTCTCTAGACAGAAATGCCTTGTTGATGTCAGAGGTCAGAGAATGGCCAGAGCGGTCTGAGCTGAACAGTAACTCAAATAACCACTCATTACAGCTGAAGTATGCAGAGGAGCATATTTAAAGACATAAAGGCTTTAAAGGATTTAAAGGCATTTTCTTGGCACTCTTTAACTGAGCGTTGTTTAAGCACCACAGCCGATCTGAGTATTGTTGCTGAGTATTGTTTATGACCACAGCGTACCCATCTTCTGTTGGCTACGTCCAAGCAGGAAAATGTATAATGTCACAAATCTTAAATCATCTCAGACTGGTTTCTTGAACATGACATTGAGTTCACTGCACTCAAATGCACATATTCAAGAGGCAAGGTCAGTTATAGTGTTATATCAACGCTTTTTATTATCTTGTAGTTCTCACATGTGAACCCTAGGAGGCCTTGGCGGATTGCTCGGCCATTACCAGCAAAGAGGAATCTACTAAATCGCTCTTTCGCTTGAGGCAACGCCATTAAGGCAATCTTCCCTGCATCTAGTTTCCTTTCCAGACCATCGACATGTAGGTACAACGTGAAATGCTGTTCACCATTTCTGCATGCATATTTCCAGGCCAATTCACAGCTACGGGGGGGCTTTACACTGACCATGTGCGGAAGTCCAAAAACTACTCCTGGTATTATGTTTCCTATAATTTTTCCAATGTACTGTTCTTCAAAGCTGAAACAGATCTAGCCTCTCCGCTTGTTACACACAACTGTCACCTAGTGGACTGGCAATATCACGACAGCGCAGTTGGAATGGTGATGGTCTTTGTGCCCACATGTGTGATGTCTGTAAGCTTGCTTTGCGTCATCAGAGTGACTCTGGCCAAGACATTGACGACACATTCTGACATGCTTGCCCTCCACCTCCATCGCACTGTATAACCGTTGTAGCGCAGTAAAGCAGACACGCCACTTGTAACACCACATTCTCAGCCTGAAGCAACCATATCTCTCATTCCATGTGGGTGAGCTTTTCTCTTGTGTAATGGTAGCAGGCCTACACACTATGCCCATGACTTTCACATTTTAAAATAAATATTTTACATTTTTAATCATAATCTGTAATAATTATTTTTTTACTTGCATTTCTCTCGTTAACTGTCCTGCTAAAATCATGCTATCGTCAAACAGCATTCTGAGCTCAGAATTTAGATCTGGCTAGCCGCCCGTCGGCCACAATACTTCACCAACATAATGATGATGGGTCACGAACGATCCGATTCTATTGAACGGCTATTTAAATGAACGAAAGCAACCGAGTCGCACCTCATTGAGCCGTATGAATATATTTATTTGTTTGTTTGCTTATTTCTGTGTTGTTCGTATCGACTGTAATCCACCCATTCCGCTTCACATCAGTAGAGAGAATCAGTCAGTGAAAAGCTGTTTAATCATAGTGAAAGCTGTTTATTGTTGAAATCCGTCTATCCACCCATCCATTATCTTTAGACAATCCCAGCATCATCAGGCGAAGGCGGGGGACACCATGGACGAGGTCGCCAGTCCACCACATGGCCAACACACACGCACACCTATGTATTGTTGAAATTAAAATCACGACGCTGAAGTTGGTTACTTATTCGCAGCTTCCGATTCGTCTGGTTACTTATTCGCAGATCCTTATTCGGCGGCTGAAGTTTGGTTCCTTATTTATAAAGGGTGTGTTCACGATGCGTGTTTGCTGCGCACTTTGTTTAAAAGAGATAAATAAAGCAAACGAGCATAGGATCATACATTTATGAGGTTATTTCCCTTACTGATTTTGTGAGTGTAGAAAAAAATATTAAAATACAATGAAAGCATATATAGTTATTATATATAGTTATTAGTTATTAAAGTTATTAAAACATTTTGAAATGTCTCATTTAAGTGTTGTTTGAATTAAGCCTACATTTAAGGCAAGGTAGCAAAATTTGCATAATTATTCATCACTGGTATTAATATCAACGCTGTCTAGTAGCGCCTCCTGTTGCCTGAAAAAAGAGGTATTTTTTAAGCGGCGCCAAAGAAACGGAGCCAAAAGATCCGGCTCCCTTCAAAGAGCCATCATTCCCATCACTACAACATAAACAATTAACAAACAAGTTAACTATCTTCATTTCCACAAATCTAGCAAATGGCACTTTGGGATAGCATAACTCAGAGTCACCTAACACCTATGTCTTTAGATGCCTGAAATCAGAGGCAGACAGCACAGTCGAGTGGCACTGGCCATGCTAAGTGCCATGATTATGTGGCATCTGCCACAATTTTGTGGCACATGCCGCTACGGGCCACTTCCGGTTGGCGCAGAAGCCACTTCCTGCTGCCACATGCCCTGAACCCTTACAGAGTGAAGGGTCCACGCCCTTTGAACTTCATGACAAAAAGCTGATGTGTTGAGAAATTTATATACACAGTTCATATTTTATGAATATCAACCGTGTTTGTAGCTTCTGAGTTTAAGGGTCGTAGTAACATTCAGAAAGGCACCAAGATGTTCCTACAATAAATTCTGTGAGATAATCATACCAGTGGTCGCTGGTTGTGTGTCTAAGCCTCCTTACAGTGGGACATACCTGGAACCACTGTAGCCAGATGTCAGCCAGAGGACATACTTATACCTAAACCACCTCAATCGGCTACCCTCAAACTTAAGGAGCAGTGTCACTACTCAATGGCCTTCTTAGATTTCAGAATTTCAGAGTGAGTTTCTTTCTAGCAATAAGCTCCAGGTTCACCACCAGACACCAGAGATGACAATACTGTTGACCCCATCCATGAACAAAATCCTGAGATACTTTAAACTCTTTCACATTTTTTTTCCTCTGATGTAAAGGAGCATTTAATTTATTTCCTCAACTTTGACCTCATACTCAGAGGCTATGATTTGCATCCCAGCCACTTTAACCATTTTGTTGTTGTTATGCATTTATCCTTTCTCCAGATAAATATTCTGATGGAGAATTTCAGCTACATTGTGTCTGCCATAGTAGTTAATAGTTTTGTGCGTGTGTGCATATACGCTTCAGGCTTGCTAATCAGTACCTTTGTCTTATAATTACTGCAGCAGGGATTTAAGGTGGACAACAGGAAAAAGTAAGTGGCGAATCGCTGTAACCTTCAATTTGCTTAAGTCTTTCTACACAGTTCCGGTTCCAGTATTTTCCATACTCCAGAGTTTAAAGACCCCGTGCCGAGAGACATACAGCGACAATCTTTCGTCAACCGACGGTTCTCTGTCAAGTGCCTATAATAAAAAAGTCTTATTTATAGGCTCCGTTTGGTGGGAGATACAAACTGTAATTTTCAAAAGTTGGATTTGTTAGGACGTGTAGGGCTACGTTAAGTGAGCTGTCCTGCTATTCTGAGTAATTTATAGAAAGAAAGGTTTGTTATTTTTTCCGCTTTTTAAACAACACACACTGCTGTTTGTCGGAGATAGCTCGCCTGCTGTTGTACTTTGCAACTCTGCCATGGCGAAGTGGGGAGAGGGGGACCCTCGCTGGATAGTGGAACAGAGGGCAGACGCTACGAACGTTAATAATTGGCACTGGTAGGTTTAGCTCTTGGCTAAAGAGATAGCGAAATATCTACAATAATAAAAAGCGGCTGAACTCTATTCTTAATGGACCCGACGTCCCAGCTAAGCAAAATGCTAGCTAGCTGCTTAGCTAACCGGGAGATGCGTGTCTAAGGTATCTTAACTATATAGGATAGCCATGAGTGTACGTCATATGCCAAGGCTGTCTGCACTCGTGAAGTACAGTAAAAGTACTTTGCGCTGAAGTTGATAGTCGCACTGAATTTGTATTTTCATATTTAAAAGAAAACGTATCTAGTCTACTACTTGCGTTTAATGAAATTCATATAGATAAAAGAGGCAAGGATGTATTGTAGTTTTAATGTTATTATTTTATTTGTGGACATAAAACGAGACGCATTAGGATAGTAATTTGGTTCACTATTCTGTTTCTCCTTTTACCCATTTTAGTTAGAAATCTCAAGAATGCTCCCTGTTCTTGAAAGGGTAATGGCTATTTATAGAAACTGTCATGGGGAGACAGAAGTAGCAGATGGCCAGACAGACTCCCATTTCGTATGAGGATCAAACTATGCAACCCAGGATATTGGTGTCAGAGAGTTCTGGTCATCTCTGTATGTACTGTACACGACCGTAGCCTCTCTCTCTCTTTATTATTCAAAAATATTATTATTGCATTTTATATTACAGGACCGAGCGTGATGTTACAAGCTGGTCACAGGACATACTGAATGAGCTTCTTCTCAGGGTTCGTGTAGAGGGTGAAGATGGCATTTGTGAAATCACTGATGTCAGCAAGATCGAGGGAGAGGCTTCCATTAACAATCGCAAAGGGAAACTCATCTTCTTCTATGAGTGGACCATTAAGGCCTCATGGACTGGTGATGTTTTTGCAATGTGTATTTTTCACATTAGTTAGTGAAATTAGTTTTTATACATGTATTTTGTATATATGTATTTGTAGTGCAGCTTCATGTTGACTTTTGTACCTTTTTCACATCACCCTCATCGTTGTTGTTGCTGTTTACTTCAGGAACCTCAGGAACCTCAAAAAATGGCCTTAAGTATAAAGGAAACGTAGAGGTGGTAAACCTCTCAGATGAAAATGATATGGATGATCTGGATGTGAGTATCTACTAATAGGACATTCATATGATGAGACAATTTCAGCTGCAGCTACATTAAATCTTCTTTACTTGTTTATGGTGTATACACAGATATCTATTACAGCATGTAAAGATCAGCCACCAACTCCTTTATCTGCCCTCATGAAGAAGGAGGGAGAGAAGCAAGTCAAACTGGCGCTAGCAGGCTACGTCTCCCACCTGAAAAAAGGTGAAGCTGCTCAGGTTAATCCCCAATAAGCATTTCACATTATTTTTGGCCCTTGGTTTTTAATGCCATCTTTTATTATAGAGTTCTCCCAGGGTATGATCCTGCCAACAGCAGATGAGAAAGCTAAGAAACAACAGCAGACAGAGATAAAGGGCAAACTGAATCAAACTCAGGTACAGTCTGATTCATTTGTCAGAACATTCCAGGATATGTCCATTTGGCATTTATACTGTATGTTTATCCTTTCATCTGTGCATAGGTTGGCACCACCACTTCAACTAATGCTCCCAGTTCTGGAGTAAAAATCCCAACGGTCCAGTTCAGTTTGAAAGACACCTTCTTGACCTCTCCAGATGAGCTTTACAGAGTCTTCATCAACCAAGAGGTTAGGGCCAGTCTTTAAACTGTACAGAATGCATGTACGTGTTTGAACCTCAACGTTCTGACAAGGTTGACGGTTCACAAGATTGGAAGGTTCGTGACCATTTGTGCCGTAACACTATATATAAACAAGTTCCCGTCAAACTGTTTTGAATCGCTTTGATAATAAATTTAAGTCTTTTTCAAATACTTAAAAATAATGAATAGTTTTCTTACTTTTCTTAAAATTCATATTCATAACCAGTTCTGTGGTTCATCATTTTTGTATAAGAAAATAATTATGAACATTCATATATTTCTTGAAATGTAAATCACAACCTTGAATTATGTGTTAGTTTTCATCTGTTGTTTTTCTTTTGATGGTTTAGATGGTCCAGGCATTCACACATCTTGCAGCCTTTGTAGAAGGGGACAGAGGAGGCAAATTCCGGCTGCTGGAAGGGAATGTACAAGGAGAGTTTGTTGATCTGGTGAGGATGAAACTCCTCTAGGACTCCGTCTACAGCACTAGCAATTATGACGACAACTTACTGACACAAACTGTTCATTTTTAGATCCCAGACCAAATGATTAAAATGAGGTGGCGTTTTTCAGCCTGGCCTACAGGTAGGTCATGTGGTTTTATGTCCAGGAGCACGTTTATAAGTTCCAGCAGTGTTGCTGGGTTTTTAAAAATACATTCTCTAAAAGCTCTTTGTTTCCAAGTAACAGAGTCATTATCAGATTTTTTTAGGTGCTTGCAATTTGTATCCTACATGTATTGAAACGATACCGCATTAATCCCACGTGTTTGCCTTTATAATAACAACTTTTGCATTCCATTCAAAAATTCAATTTCATGATCTATCACTCCAACAAGTTTCTATTGTCCCTCCTTGGGACTACTCAAAAACAGTATATCTAGTAATACCTAATGGTGTATATAACCCTTCAAACTTAATCAATGCAGTTTAGTATAGTTCACTGTGCATTTACTAAACAATGTAGTTATTTTTACCTATTTTGGTTGCAGTACAACAAAAAATACATGGACTTTGCAAATGTGGTAAAACTTTATTTATTTAAACAAATGTCATTCTTTTCCAGGGCACTACTCCATAGTAACTTTGAACTTTATTGATCGGGGTGGTGAAACAGAACTGACTCTGAAAGCTGCTGGTGTTCCCAGCAATGAAGAGGACAGGATGAAGGAGGGCTGGCAGAGATATTACTTTGATGCTGTTAAACAGACATTTGGTTATGGAGTTCGAATCTGATAAAAAAAAAAAAACCTTACCCTTACATATACACCATATTTCAGTTTCTTAGCTGTTATACAGTTTGTCTGTATGAACTGTAAGTATGTGAAATACTTTTTTTTTCCATTTGGAACTGGTATCTTAAACTGGTATCATTGCTGGATGTTGGCCCACATATGTACCTTCTCTCAGAGTGGATTGTATACCTTTTTATTATGGTGGACATGGTGAAAGTATATGAAGAACCTGCACAAGCAGTAGTGTCCCAAAGACTGAGTCTACCGAGAACCTTTTGTATGAAAATTAATACAAAATCTTGTTCATTGTTATTGATTTTTTTGTTTTGTTTTTTAATTGTTATAAGCAAGCTGTATCAATGACTGGCACTGACTCATTATGGCTATGGTTGTTACTGTTATTACTGCTAGCGCATTAGCTTAGAATAAAGTTTTCTGTTGAAAAAATAACTTATATAGCTCAATACCATAGCTCAGTACCATTCTCCTGAGTCCTAAACGTTAAGACAGATTTTTTGTAGTAGAGGAGGTAGAGGAGGCGCAGGCTTGGAACCTTCTCAAGATTAATGAAAATATTTGTATTTGTTCTTGACATACATTGACATGTCGCTTTAATTCTGCACACAAGTGTGTGTTGTCCAGCTCTGAGTGCCTCACGATTGTGGTGTACAGTGCCAAAGCATCTGAAAGGTAAAATGTTTTTATAATGCACTCTTGAATAAACTACTCAGGAAGTTAGGAATTATGAACTTGAACCATGTCTCATGAGAATACTTTAAAGTGTGAAGTTTGACTGGAAACTTCATATTCATATGTGGATTGCTTTTCATTCACTTCGGGCACGAATTTGGCGTTTAACCTTTTAAATACTTTATCCAGTTTTTGACTCCCTTTGCGATTTCATTAAAACATCTGTATAAGGTAAATTTACTGATTAGGAAGTCCGGTGTACTTGCATAGGCCAACAGATGTTTAATCAGCATTTAAAAAAAAATTATAACCATCTTTTTATGCACTTACTGAGGTCTTCCAACAGATTCTTATTTTAGAGAAAGCAGTAACAGAATTACAAGAATAAGCAAAAATACTAACACACAAAATACTATCAGAACCTACATAGTGTGAATTTATTCCCACACAATGGCTTTCAATAAAGATAGATTTAGAAGATGTGAAAAGATCACATCAATAAATTAATGATGAGTTCATGCTACTTGGTAAGCGCGTCAGTGCTTTTTAAAATAGAAGTCATGGGTGTATGACTTTTAAACGTGCAACTAAATGTGAACCTGTTAACACACAGGTATCGACTACATACAAGGATCGATGCATTTCATGTGCATCTGGAGTTATAAGACATTTCTCACATTTGTTAAAACACATTTTAACTTAGATTTCCAATTTTTAGCACTGGTGCACTAGAATAGATGTGGTTCACTATTAAATAACATGACCCAGACACCCCCCTCATTATCCTCAGTTTCAGGGGACTGTTAAAGTTAGGTTTTTGCATACCAGCTGAGATGCAGAATCCCTCCATCACCTTATTGTATACTGTATCATGTAAATCAAAGCAGTAAATGGGCCTGAGACCTCAGCATCAACCCACATTAAGCTTATCTCAGGAATTGATTTGAATGATCTGAATAATTTTGCCAATACAATTTCATTTGATATTTTGGGCCTTTAGTACCTCAAAGGCCTGTTGTTTGTTGACTGAGTCCATCTACATATGCAGCAATGTGCATGTATTTGTCCTGGACTGTGATGATGTCCTCATAATTCTGTTGACAGATTAACCTGAGAACATAATTGTGTTCTTACTGATTTTGCCTGCATTGTATATAAATGCTTTTATAATAAAATAAAATAAAATGCTGTGAACCAGTTAATATAGGCCATCTCCGGTCAAAAGGTCAAATTGTGCAAATTTGCCCTAACAGCTTTGTTACATATTTCTATTCATCACTGATGACATGTGCAGGCCTCTTCAGACACCAACTGCACTGTATATATTTAGCAATGACATACAAACCTCTTTCATGCAAGAAGTGGCAAATTATTTGGCCAGTAGATGGTGCTGTGAGACAAAAATTGAAATGCACATATAGTTTTTAGACCTTTCCCTTCCAAAATGCTTGTTGCCTGTTGAGGCCAAAATGCCTATGCCTGTGTGAACCTGCAAGCACTGCTTGCGGCTATATATATATTTTTTTATTTAAATAATTTAAATGTTTGAATATGGAACAAAAGCTGGCAGAATTTAGAGCCAGAATCCAATAAGTACGCAAATAAAACCAACCACCGAGAAAATTTGGACTTTTCTCTGAGCTGGACTTTGCGTTGCCTTTCTTTCTCATATCTTTATTTTATTGCCTCTATGAGGGTCTGCGGAAACCCACTACAAGACAACCTGGAGAGCTTAGTGCTTACTCTGTGTTTAATCAAAACTATCAGCCAATCCTGGGGACTTTAACAGCAGAACAGCAAGAGGGAGAGATGGGATACAGACCAATGGCCAACAGAACACGCTCATGACAGACTGTAGAGAGTTTTGCTTAAGACGGAATTCTGGATTTGGATTGCGAGGTTCTGAGAGGCAACACATTTACTGCAAACTCCACATGCATGACATTCTCAATGAGCAGATGAAAAGGGAATGGATTGTTAAGAAGAAGATATACTGTATGTAATATACTGTATTAAAGCACGTGTGCATGCAAGGTTTTTTTAGGGTATTCTGAATGAGAGATTTCGCAGTTTCTATTCTTGTCTATTATACAGCATAGATATCACTGCAGGTGGCTGCTGGAGGCAAGTTTTCTATGTCTAAGTTAAATCACAGACCGTGTCGTTCTATTAAATTGGCAGTTTATGACGATCTCATATTGAAATGTACTAAATAATACATGATAAATAATACAAACAAATATATATAAATAAATATAAAAAGACAATGTTGTGTAGTCTGAATAATACCTTGCCATAGAGAGATAAAAAATTTGAAGACACTGGGCCAGGGAGGTCTGGTACATGACACTGACCATGCTGATCTCAGTGATGAGGAAGTAGAGGATGCTACCGGGAAGCAGCTGGTCGGTGCTCCTCCTGGGCCATGATGATCTTTACCTCTGTTTCAGTAAGTAAAATAAGGCCCGGTCTATATATAAATGGTCATTTTTGACCAAAAGTGCAGTATACTTGAATATGGTTATACAAGGCTTGTATAATTTTGCTGTTCATATAGTGCCAACATGTGATCATGACTTGCTTAGGCATACACTGCACTGATATTTCAGACTGATGCTAAATTGCCATGTGTCTGTTGATACACATTAAAAAAATGTCTAAACAAATTCAGAGGAATTTCTATAGAAAAAATACAATTTGTGGTGAAGAAGTGATCATCACTGTCACCACACATCTACACCAGTTTAAGAAATGCCAACTTATGTTCATAGGACAGGATTAGTGTCACTAGTCCATTTATTCCATTCAAAGAGTTTGAAACAAATGTACATCTTAAAAGTGATATGAAAACACAAACATTTCCTGACTTTTGGTAACAGGTCAAAAAAAGGTTAATCATATTTCAAAATGAATTAGTGAATGTTCTAACAAGCATTTTAAAAAATCCTGAAGAAAAAAAACACTTCACCCTCACCAGAGCATTATATAACGGCACACCATTTGCACGGTTCTTCACCATTCAGAGGGCAGAAAATAAATGAACTCGCACATCTATTCGTGTTACTGGAAATACAAGCAAAACAACTGGAGAACACCTGGGGGCAGTACTGAGTAGCAGTGTAAGGCATTGCTGCTACACGCAAGGCTTCTACTACTGCCTTCATCTGTGCTAATGAAGTGATCAGAGGAGACACATGAGCCAAGGCCAAAAAAGCTCATACGTTTGCACTTTACATTTGGGAAGTGCAAACGTAATTCAAATACGAGTACACCTAAAGCCGACCTGTGAGATATGCACATACTGTATTTCTAGAGTTGAAGTAAGAGTTGAAGTAAAATGTAATCCCAGATACGTTGAGATGCAAACACTGGCTCCATTGATCACTGTATGCCACCTCACATTACTCCAGACATGACTGATTAGTAATTATTCAAAACATCTGCTGCGTGTGTGAGGAAAGTTATGGCACTTCTAGAACAGCATAAATATGAATATTTCTTACCTTTCAGCAATGTACGTGGTATGTAGCACTGCACCAGAAAGCCTTCAGTATGGCTTGTGTATGAGAATAATGCTGTAAATACTCAAGACTATATGAGCTTTTATCTACAAGTGGTTCATGCACTAGTGAAATGTGGGTCCAAAGCTACAGGATCAAGGGAGATGATTCCTTCTCCTTATGTTCCTCTGCTTTTTTAAATACTTGTCTATATCAAACACTGGCACACAGTTAAACAAAACTGTCCTATTACACTTAGTCCTTGGAAATGGAAGTGTTTTCTCATTGGTTGAAAAAACCTTGGGTTCGCTAACTGGTAAAATACAAGTTACAAGTGCAAATACTATGAATCAGTTATTTAGGGGTTTTGGCCCTTTATTTTTTTCTTGTTGATTCTTGCTAATTGATAAAAACATGTATGCATGTTTGCACCTGTGAAGACATGTGACAAATTTCTTGTGGTCTCAATAAAAGTTACATTCTTGTGTCTCACAGGATAACCCAGTATGAGTTTTCTAGAAATGTTATAATACGCATCTTCCAAAACTATGTCTACAACCCAGATGCAGGACATCTGAGTAAAGGTTTGAGCTGGGCATTGGCACAATACTGGTTTGGAAGATGTGGTTTATATGCAAAAAGTCCTGAAACATGTCCATCTTTGTATCCTATGCACTTATTTTGCTAGCATTTACACACATACACTCAGCTTGTCTGACATTGCAGTACCCTGTAATATAGTGCGGGATAACCAATGTGTTTCACTGTAATGGATAACCACAGTTGTTTCCATATAATCAGTTAATACAAATACCAACAAACAAGCAAAGAAATCAACATTAGTTTTAGCAAAACAAAAGTATATACACAAGTGAATTGGTGGCTGATGGGAGTGGGGCCTTGCCGTAGATGATGCAGGAAAGTGGAGTTGTCTTTAACGAGGATAGAGCAGGAGGAATGGGAACTCTGCTGCGCTGTGGTGAACCCTGAATTCACCTCTTCTTAGGGGCCTGAGCAGTGCGTGGTGGGGTGACGGGGCGTCCTGAGTTCACGCCGCCATACTGATACTTTGCCTTTTTCTCTGACGGCTTCAGGATCTGGACAACAGGAAGTTTACATGGCACACGTCGTTCACAGAGAAGATTGTGAGTGAACGCAGAGAGCTATGAACTATGAACGCAGAGAGCTTTTGCTCACCTGAAAGGAACACATAAGTGATTCGTCCACACTCATCATGCCACCAGCGTTGTCAAATTCCCCGCAATAGTTGGGGGCAGAGAACAGAGTCACCAGCTGACGTTTAGCAAAGAACTCGTACCCATCTTCCACCACCTGCAAAGATCAGTGCTTGTAAAACATGGCCTAAGGATTTCATGTATCGTCCATTGCACTGAATCGGCAGTTCTCACATTTGAGGCTCGGGAAGCAAATGTGGGGATGTGAGATGTAACATGAGGTCAACACATTAACTAACAAAAACAGGCCTTCATATTACTGTGCTGACTTGGGTAAAATTATTTGCTAGCTAGATCATTAGTCTCTCACATTTAAGTCAATATTGTATGTAAATATGAATGATCTTAAATATGAATGAACTTAAATAATTTGACAATGCATACTGAGTGTGCTTGATTTGACAATAACATAAACATAATTCATGAACATTTCAACCACTGATGTGTAGGAGCAGATTTGGTTGAAGGCAAATCCATAGTTCAGATACCTGATGAGCCCTGCAGATGAGGTCCAGGTCATGGCGGTTGAGAAACTTGCTGACCACATCAGCCCCAAAAGTGAAGGACACGCCTCTGTCATTCTCACCCCAGCCCTGCACGTCTTTGTCGGGATCTGACCACAGCAGGTCACACAGCAGGCCTGACAAACACAAAGGACTTTTTGACCAAATGTGCCAACGTTGGCATACATCGCGTATTTCTGTTCCCTCAGGCATCAGTTACTCCTCATTAAACAGAAAGTCCTCACTTCACACAGAAAACTAGCTGAATACAAGCATAACCATACCAGTGCAAACATTTATTACTATATATATTATTTTACTATTACTATTTTTATTTTGTTTGTGGGTTTTTTCTACCTGTGTCAGGGACATCAGTAGGCCGCATGATACGGCGGATTTGCTCCATAGACTGAAGATCAGGGGAGAGACCTACAGACCGAGAGAAGAACCAACAGACGAGATGTTACACTAAACTGCAATAGGGACAGGAATGGTGAACCACTGAGGTACAACCAACAGTGATGCTAGAACGAATCCTGAAAGCGACAGTAACAATGTAGAAAACATGTATCAGACTGGATATCCAAGTTTAGTATTACAGTTTTCTAATTCCACCGGGGGAAGGATGGTGGTAGAAGAAACAGAGCTAGAGGAGACAATGATGTAATCCCTAATGCTTACAAACCTCCATGACAGCAGAAAATCTTCTCGTCAATAATGGCAGCAATAGGCAGACAGTTGAAGCAGTCGGTGAAGGTTTTCCATAACTTGATGTTAAACCTACGTTTGCCTGAGGAACCCAGAAGAGAAAAAGCAGGTCTACTTATTGTAAGAAGCTGAGTGAAATAGTCCTATGTGAACGTATGGCTCTACAGAGTTCCACAGAGCTCTGCAGAGTACTGAGACAGTCATCCTTAAGGCAGTGGGGAAAAACTGACATGCCATCTCAGTCTTACTCAATACTGGAGCTTTAGTATCCTCAAAGCTGAATTCAGCTGTCAGTTATCTCATAAACTGCCAAAATATAGCTTGCTGGAAATACAACCCCCCTCCCTCAAACTAAACTGCAGTGACCACTAGCTAAACAAATTCAGTAATGCCCACGAGTTTCTACAAGTTACTCACACTCATCGTAGAAGCCGTATATGCGGTTGATGGAGGCGCACTCATGGTTGCCACGCAGCAGGAAAAAGTTCTCTGGGTATTTGATTTTGTAGGCCAACAGGAGGCAGATGGTTTCTAGAGACTGCTTCCCTCGGTCCACATAGTCTCCTAGGAAGAGGTAGTTGGCCTCTGGAGGGAAGCCTCCATACTCAAACAGCCGCAGCAGGTCTGTGTACTGGCCATGGATATCACCTAGGGGCAGGAGGACAAGCCACTATAATATGGGTACAGTGAATCGCAAAGTCACACCCAGCAAATACCACAACACAAGCCTCTAATGGATTTAAGGGATTTAGTATGATATATTTTCAAGTAAACACAAGTATTACACTTTGGCAACAGCAGGTTGGATGGATAGATCAGTGGATAGGACACTGCACCTCATTTGAGGGTGCTAAATTATTTCCACCAACTACTAACTCAACTGTACTGCATCCAGTCACTTTACAATTTGTCTCCATGTTCTGCAGAAACTACATTTGTCATTCTACATTTGTGGTGAAAAAGAATTACCAAGTTGACGTATGGTTTCACTTTTTTGATTATATTTTCAAACTTACATAATAATTAGAATTTGGGATCTTAGAAGATTCTAATATATCGATCATATAGTCTAATTTTGGAGCCAATGTGAAATTACAAGGCACTAAATTAAGTGATTAGAATGAAGAGGAAAAGAAAAAGATATTGAAACATGGGAGTACATGTTAAAGATACAAAGCTCTCTATTTTTGTACTGACCGCAGATCTTGAGAGGGGCCTCAAGCTCCAGGAGGATGGGCTGACTGAGGAAGATCTCCCGAGACTTGATACACAGGCCACGCACCTCCGCCTCCGTCATCTGGACTATCTTCCCTGGCCTGCATCCTCGCACTGGATAAAAGAAAGTCATTCAGCCTTACACGAGTAAACCCGCCAGGGTCTAGACCACACAGTTATGCTCGGACCACGACTCACTGCCTACACAAGACGGCTACAGCTCATGTCCACGGATAGATGTAGGCTAGATTTTCTGAAACCATTTCTGTGCATAACGATCATTCGATGTATGAGTAAGATAACCCAATATGAAAAAATATTTCTTATTTCTTTATTTTGAAAACTGCACTCAGTGATCAAATATGTGCATTAGCACCGACATGTGTTCATATGTTTGCCAAGACGATTTTTGGAAGTTTATCCAGATAGGTGAGCTTACCTAGGCAGGCATGAGGTTAGACAGCGTTTGCTGTCACACGCAACGCGCAGTGATGAGATCAACCATAAAGCTAATACTGACAGCCATAAATAGCTAAGACGTACACATAATGTTTATCTATAATGCGTGCACTGATGTCCACTACAGAGTTAATTCTAAACATCTCACAGGAGAGTTTCACAGGAGACCCTAACATTTCACAAACATTAACGTTAACAGGTACTACATGGTCGCTTTTAACGGTTAAAAACAGCCAGCCAGCTATAACTTTGTAGTTAGTGAAGTCCCCTAGTACAGCATATCTTAGCTATTTACCTATGTTAGCTAGCCAGCCAAGAAGACTGGTCAGAAAGAGTGACCATAGCTACCATTTTAAACCATGGCCTGCGCATCAGCTTCCATTTCAATACAGCTAGGTTATAACTCGTGGCTAGTTAACCGCTGACTGTCTGAACAAACTGTGAGTGATTACAGGAATTTACCTCTCAACTGTAGCCAACTAGCTAGCTATTAACTATAAGTTAGCTATCCTATCGTACGATGTCAATCCTGTTATGCCTACACAGCCCTAGTTACGGTGACAAGCTGGCAACGTTGCGTTAGATCGATAAGAGTAATAAAAATGCACTGCCAGACGCATTAGCAATGATCATATATATCAGCGACGTCCAGGTGTGAAATACTTATAAATAAAGTCATGGATAAACGCTATCTTGGTAGCTACCTTCTAGTAGTCTTGAGATGAGACTGTCAACATTGAGTTCTCCTTCCGCCATTTTCTTCTAAACGCAAATTCGCTGATGCTCAATTCTTTAGGTCCCGCATAGAGGGCGCACACGACAAAAGAATAGATCCACTGAATGGCATTCAAATTTTAATTGCTGAGAATAATTTACAGTCATATACAGTTGTTTTGGATAAATAAAATAATAACAATGCACTTTACAACAGTCTAGAAAATTAGAGTTTATAAAATATCATATATTAGCCTGCATAGCTAAACTATTTAAACCAGTTGCCTTGATCAAATTATAATTATTCTACATCTGGTGCTGTGCATTTTTAAATATTTCCAAACAAAATCACATAAGACATATTGGTTTGTTACCAGGGACAGTCACAAAACTATTTTTGTACTTGGAACGTTTGTGTGCAGTGTGCAGGTGGTGTATGTGTGTTCCTTTGATATTCACAAGGAATGACACTGTATATCATTACCATATGCATTGATTTCAGAGTAGCATGTTTGCTTGGTGGTCGCCTGTAATGCTGAACTGAACTTTTGCTTGATATTTAAATACTTATATTAAAGTCAGTGGCAGCCTGCATGGGCCTACATATCAGTTTTAAAAGTTAGTTGCTTTCCTCTCTGTGTTTTCCTCTATAGGCTTTTCTTTAGTCTTCTTGAAACGCCTCCACAGGAAAAGCCAAGTGACACCCCATCCAAGAAGTAAACCAGTGAGCCCCAGGACAACTGGCACCCATATGGGTATTGTGGAGGGGCAAAGAGATTGTTCTGTAGTAGGTATAGGGGTGGTAACTGTGATTGGCTCTGAAGTGGTGCTGAAGTTGGGGAGACTATTCATCTTGGTGTAAATGAATGGTTCAGTCTGGCAAAGAGAAGACAGTCAAATGAATAAAAATGATTAAAATTAATTTACATATTAATTTAGTTCAAATGAATTTATTTACTTCTGCTTCTTGCTTTCTTTTCTATAGTTATGCATAGTTCACTTACATGCAAAATTTACTTACATTTCACAGTGCACAGTGCAATGTCAATAAAAATGAATCTAAATTCATGTGAAGTTTGGTGGTTTTGTGGCTCAGGTACACCTGATTTAAATTATCAGTTAATTACCAGGTTTTATCATGTGTGTTACAGCAGAATTTTCTGGACTCTGGTCTTCCAAGACTAGAGTTGGACACCCCAGCTCTAAACCTTCTTTCTCAGTTTTTCATTTTTTATTTTTTCCTTTTTAAATATGTACAGAGAAGCAAAATGTTCATCTATGTATACACTACAGTTATCCGTAGTCCCCCACTGCATTACACACTGCATTTCATTTTCAGGTGTGTTAAGATGGTAGAGCTCACTCACCTGTGAAGGGCACCGGATCTTTGTGCGATCATATGTAAAATTGTTGAAAGCCTGCTTCTTTCCTACTGGCTCCAGCTGAAAGAAAAGGAACACAACATTTGTATCATAATGCTTAAGATCACCCAGTTGTTGGATCACAATGCTAAAGACAATCACCCACGTCCATACCAAAACTTGTTTCATTGTGCCAAGGCCACAACCAAGTTTCTCAGGATAGTCGGAACTACTTATGGACATCCTACAAGCTTGAAACTGACTAGGCAGGAATAAGATGCAGACCAAGTTTTTATGGTGTTAAAAGGTCTCAGACCAAGACACCAAAGTCACAAGACAAAAGATGTATTTGTGTGGGTGATCGACATTACCATGTTATTCCAGAGGGCAATGGCCATCTCAGAGTGTGCCCTCTCACTTAAATGCAAACAGTCTACTGTAAAATAACTTGGGTCAAGTTTTCCATCCTAGAAAATGTAAAAGATGTACAGATGTTAACATACATGTTCTACCACCATACTTAAGAGTAATGTGCAGCCAGAGATAAGAATGCGCACTCACTTTAGCGAGAGGATAGACTGTGTTTTGAAGATAAGGCTGAAGGACAACTGTAAAATCTTCACGGCCATCATAACGTCCTCTAGATATCAGCTGCTTTGTCACAGTCTAACAGACAGGAGAGTGAGAGACAAGGTGAATGAAAACTGTATGTGGTTAAAAGACTATGTCTGTATCTGGGGATAAAAAAATAATGTTGCAAGGTCTTTATTTATTACCTGATATTCTAGATTAATGAGCTTTAGCTTTATCAGCTCCAAAGAGTTGTCATCTGGGATTATTAGGCATGGACACTTGTCTCTGAGAAGAATAGGCACAACCGTTTAGATCCAGACCAAGGCAAACTCTAGGCCATTAGATGCACTCAAGTCAGTATCTAGACCAAGATCAGTTTAAAGATTACAAGGCTAAGACCACCCAGATATATTATAGTGAGGTCTTGTCAAAAGCCAAGACCTATGCCAAAGCCAGGCTCTCAGACTACCTTTTATGGCTCTTGGCAGTCTCCCAGCCATGACCACAATATCCACCCAACAGAAAGCCAGTGGAACACAAACAAAAATAAATGTATATGACCTTTACTAGATCTTTTAGACAGTGTTTCCCAACTGCAGTTATAAAGGCCCCTGCAGTGTGCAGTTCAGCCTTTAACCTGTCCCATAGTAAATCAGGTAATTAACAAACTATTAATTAGTAGAAGTATGAGAAAAAACATGAACCACTCTAGTACAAGGAGGTCTCCTGAACTGTAGTTGAGAAACACTTCTTTAGGAAAACAGTTATTTAAATCTAATTTTGAAACACTGTGGTGTGTAAAACCTGGGAATCAAGCTGCATGGTAAAGAGTTGCTCTTGACCTTCTTCAACCCATCTATCTGTGGAACTGCAATAATGTTCACTAGGACCCGAGGTACCTAATTTCAAAAAGCAAGAAATAGATGGCAGTTCCTTTTAAATAGATAATCCAGACATATTTATTAATTAGCATGTGATGCAAGGTTACCACAGTATACTGCTAATGTCTGCTTACCTCTTTATAAAGTAGGTCCAGGGCCTCCATTAGATGCTGACTGTAGTTTTGTGGTGACAGGTTATTCTGTACAAATGAAGCAATAAATAAGCAAAGGGTTAAGGGCTGAAAGACTGAGCCTAATAAATGTAAATCAAGAAGCATAACAGGCAAAAAGTAATACTGTTAACTACAGTTAATCAAAGTTATCCTGGACAGATCAATAAAGGAGTTAGTTTATATTCAAAGAAAAAGAACATGGGCATACCTGGTCCAAACAATACTGACATATATCATTGATACCAATAAGCAAGGTAATTATTTTCCAGTCCATTTGGAAATTCACTGTCTGGAAAATAAAGGGCAAAATTCTTATATATAATGTAGTTTAGCTGCGAATGATTAAGCAAATAGTTTAGTCCAAAAAAAATCCAGATGACGATTTCAATAAGAAAATCCACAAGTATTATGCAAAGGCAATCATGAAGATGTACAACCAGATCTAGAAGCATAATAGAAATGTTCTTCATTAATATTTAGATTGATCATACATAAATCTATGTGACCTATGATTGACCCATGATACTGCTGATGAAGAAATACATTTTGCTACAAGTAACTTGCTGTCAGGGTTGATTTTGAGAACACACCCATTTAACAAACACAAATTATTAACACTAAAGTGTATTCATACCTGACTGGACTGTAAACTCTGTAAAAGTTTGTCGACTTGCGCTGGAAGATCACTGAAGGATTGTGTTGTGGTTGGGAGGCATGGTTAGAAAAGAATACTTGGATTGTCTGAGATTATGATTACGCACAGGAAATTACAGTATTTAAAACTGAAGTGTGTACAGGGTACTGCGATCAGTCAAACTTCTACATATACTTCTATATACAACTTGGATACTTCCAATATTCCCCCACTTAGGAGAATCTATTAAAAGAGCATGTAAGATTCACATCTATTTATCTACTAAATAAATCTAACAAATAAATTATGAGGTGACTGAATAAAATTAAACCACCTTCAGTGGTGCTTGTACAGTCCTGAAAACCTCCTGTGGTCCATGAATTTTGAATCTTACATACGTGAGTGGATAGAGGAAGGAAATGTGTGATAATTACAAGATTACCATCATATATATTAGAGCAGTGCAGTGCATGACGCCTCCAGAGTGAGAACAGGTGCAGTAAAGTACACGGTAGTAGATTAGAGAACTCACGAGGCTTTGGCTCCAGATGTGGCCATGTTGAAGCCTTTCTGTACTAATATGCCCTGGCCTTTGGATACACCCTGAAGAGATGGGTTAAACTTCCTCAGGATATCTAAAGTGCACAATGAGTCGTGTCAGATTTGCATCATATTTGAATGTTGATTTTCAGTAACAGATGAAAAAAAATGGTCAAGCTTAAAAAAATTACCATTATTTGTTGAGCATGTGGTGTTTCAGTGAACAGAGAAGATACACGACCATATATTATGTGTGTGTGTATGTCTGATAGACAGAGAGACTCACTAGGCAGCGTTGTGGTGGTGTTCAAAGTTAAATCACCCCCAATACTGCAAATGCAAACATAGGGCTTGAACTTAATATATAAATATACATGGTGCACTGAGCACAGGTATATGGTGAGTAAATCTATTCTTCACTGATTTAAATACGAAACAAGAAGGGAGAAACCACAGCTTTGACATCTGTGGGTGGAGCGTTACCTCCATGACACCCCTTTATATTCTGTACTCAGCTGAAAGATGTTTTGTGACTTTGCTCCAAGCCCAGTCTGTGAAAGACACACAGCACAGTCTTACTAACACAGTCACACAACAACACAGCACAGTGTTATTAACACAATTGCACAAAAACACAGCACAGTGTTATTAACACAGTCGCACAACTACACAGCACAATGCTATTAATCAGTCATGCAGGTACACTGGATGATGTTATTATCACATTATAATTAACACAATAAAACAAAAAACAGTGCACTGGTCCTCTGCTTGAATGTGTTATACAAATCCAATGATTATTGCATTTAAAGAGTTCTATATACATGCTATAATTAACTCATTATGGTTCAGCACTCATCTATACCTGAGGACCTATATTCAGCTTAAAATACTTTATCATTGCACTTGTTGGTTGCCATATATAAACTAAATAATAGTAATGGTCTATACTATCTCTTACACTTCATGTCCGGTGCCTTTCAAGAGCCAAAACATATCAATGTCTAGCTAAAATGTGTCAAAAACTGTACCTGATATCCACATAGAGATAAACTAGTCAAATATTAGATCAGGTACTTCTGAGTTCCTAGACAAATGTATAAATGTAGACTGATAAGAGTTGATTAGCATGTTCATAGGTCTACTGATAAGATCCTGACCTTGTGTTTAATATTATCAAAGCAAAATATGTTCATGCTTTCCTGTATGTTATAAGGAAGATGGACTGCTTGTAATTTACAGTGCTTTGTGGAGATCTGTACAGAAAGCATAACAGATCCTCTTACAGTTATAGAATCCCCAAGAGCTGCCACAACCTTGATGTCAGCAGGCCGCAGCATGTGGACTGAATGTGAAAACAAAACAATGCTGTATAAATTCACACAATAAATAGTGCAGTTCAATGTCGTGTGTAATGCAAGCGTATACACTCAGCGGCCACTTTATTAGGTACACCTTGCTAGTACCGGGTTGGACCCCCCTTTGCCTTGAGAACCACCTTAATCCTTCGTGGCATAGATTCAACAAGGTACAGGAAACATTCCTTAGAGAGTTTGGTCCATATTGACATGATAGCATCACGCAGTTGCTGCACATTTGTCGCCTGCACATCCATGATGCGAATCTCCCGTTCCACCACATCCCAAAGATGCTCTATTGGATGAGATCTGGTGACTGTAGAGGCCATTTGAGTACAGTGAACTCATTGTCGTGTTCAAGAAACCAGTCTGAGATGATTCACGCTTTATGACATGACGCGTTATCCTGCTGGAAGTAGCCATCAGAACATGGGTACACTGTGGTCATAAAGGGATGGACATGGTCAGCAACAATACTCAGGTAGGCTGTGGCATTGACACAATGCTCAATTGGTACTAATGGGCCCAAAGTGTGCCAGGAAAATATCCCCCACACCATTGCATCACCACCACCAGCCTGAACTGTTGATACAAGGCAGGATGGATCCATGCTTTCATGTTGTTGATGCCAAATTCTGACCCTACCATCTGAATGTCGTTTCAGAAATCGAGACTCATCAGACCAGGCAACGTTTTTCCAATCTTCTACTGTACGATTTTGGTGAGCCTGTGCGAATTGTAGGCTCAGTTGCCTGTTCTTAGCGGTCTTCTGCCGCTGTAGCCCATCTGCCTCAAGATTTGACGTGTTCAGAAATGCTCTTCTGCATGTCTCGTTTGTAACGGTTATTTGAGTAACTGTTGCAATTCTATCAGCTCGAACCAGTCTGTCCATTCTCCTCTGATCTTTGGCATCAACAAGGCATTTGCGCCCACAGAACTGCCTGCCACTCACTTGATATTTTCTCTTTTTCAGACCATTCTCTGTAAACCCTAGAGATGGTTGTGTGTGAAAATCCCAGTAGATCAGCAGTTTCTGAAATTCTTAGACCAGCCCGTCTGGCACCAACAACCATGCCAACAACAGCCACATTCAAAGTCACTTAGATCACCTTTCCTCCCCATTCTGATGCTCGGTTTGAACTACAGCAGATCGTCTTGACCATGTTTACATGCCTAAATGCATTGAATTGCTGTCATGTGATTGGCTGATTCAACATTTGCGTTAATGAGCAGTTGGACAGGTGTACCTAATAAAGTGGCCGGTGAGTGTAATTCGCTCTTTCAATCTTCTTATCTGTCTATCTGCCCGTCTGTCTTACCTGAAGTTGGGACACTGCTGGATGGTGCAGTGTCCTTGCAGGAGAAGTCATTACCCCAGTTCTGAGGGAGAGGTGGACCATTAGTTACAGTTCATTAGTTAATTTTTCATTAGTTACATTTTCATGATTGATTACTGACAAGGCCTGGGTTTATTTGATTGAATGGATTACAAAAAAGGATCTAAGGGACAATTCTTTGATTTATAACTAGAATATCTCCGAGACAACCAAATGCACATTATTAATCATTTGGTTAAAGCAGAGGCATTCAAAGCAAGTAGGCCCTCCTTGGCATGGTAGAATTCCAGGGGGGTGCAGTTGAGTGGTGAGAAGAAAAATTGCAAAAGAAATACTCGAATTACTTATTATAAGGTAATTTTTCTATTTTGTAGCATGTCATTTCATAATTTTTCATAATCATGGTTAGTAATGTTGGTTTATTTTAATTCATCTAATAATACAGTGCTCAGCATAAACGAGTACACACCCTTTGAAAAGTAAGATTTTAATCAATATATCACTGAACACAAAAACATTTTCTAAAATTCTGACCAGACTGAGTTTCACAGAACATTTATTTAACCCATAACATTAAAGAAACCCTGTTCTTCTTCAGAAATGTAACAGTGACCTTAGATGTGTGTTTTGGATCATTGTCATTTTGATCAACTGCACAATGACCAAGGACATGGAGTGATGGTAGCATATACACCAAATATCTTCTGAATTCATGACACCAATGACACCATTGATGAAATGCAGCTCCCAGACACGAGCAGCACTCAGGCAGCCCCACATAAGGACACTGCCACCACAATGTTTCACTATAGGCACCATGCATTTGTATTTGTACTCCTCAACTTTGTGAAGCCATCAGTTCATTTATCTTGGTCTCATCACTGCAAAGTATAGAGTCACAGTAGCCTTCATCTTGTTCAGCATGGGCCCTGGTAAATTCTAGGTTGGCTTTTTTGTGCGTGAGCTTTAGGAGAGGCTTCCTTCATGGGCTTTAGGAGAGGCTTCCTTCATGGGCTTTAGGAGAGGCTTCCTTCATGGGCTTTAGGAGAGGTTTCCTTCATGGGCTTTAGGAGAGGCTTCCTTCATGGGCTTTAGGGGAGGCTTCCTTCATGGGCTTTAGGAGAGGCTTCCTTCATGGGCTTTAGGAGAGGTTTCCTTCATGGGCTTTAGGAGAGGCTTCCTTCTTGGGCTTTAGGAGAGGCTTCCTTCATGGGCTTTAGCGGAGGCTTCCTTCATGGGCTTTAGGAGAGGCTTACTTCATGGGCTTTAGGGGAGGCTTCCTTCATGGGCTTTAGGGGAGGTTTCCTTCATGGGCTTTAGGAGAGGCTTCTTTCATGGGCTTTAGGAGAGGCTTCCTTCATGGACGACAGCCATGCATGCTATTCCTCTGCAGTGTATGCCATGTGGGATGGGAAACAGTCACCCCAGATTGGCTTTCTACTTCTTTAGCTAACTGCATTGAACTTCCATAGCAATTTTCATCAACCTTTCTCATCAGAAGACACGCATGTTTATGTGTTAACTTCCATGGATTTTTTGTAGGGCAAAAACAGAATCCATAAACCCCAAACCAATCCAGAGTCAAAAACCAACATAGGCAAATCTGACAAAACTGGTAGTAGGCAGAGGCAAAAATCTATAAACAGGCAAAGACCGGCAACGGTAAGAAGACGAAACAGTTTCGTATGCTCACTTAGCTCAAAGAGAAATGACAATACTTCACAATGGTGTTGTACAGATGATTCTTATAATCAAGTGATGATTATTTTGTTAGCTGGAGTGAGGGATTCTAGGGATTGTAGTTCCCGTTGGTCCGAGGCATGAAAGCAGTCTAAACTTTAGCATTAGCAAACCTTAGACTTTGTTTGGTGTTTGGTTGTTTGGTGTGTACTCATTTTTGCAATATGGTCTTGAATTCATTTGTTAGGAATTTTTTTTGTGTGCAAATGATAAAATAGTATCCCTTTTCATAGAAATTGTTGATTTTGAAAGAAAACAAGGTTTTGTTGGGGTGTTGGGGTGTACTAATTTATGCTGAGCACTTTAAATGGTCAAAAATAGTGTCATGAGAAATGCTGTGGTAAGTTAATCAAAGAGGAAAGAAAAAGAGATTTTCCAAAATTGCTGTAGTAGTTTGAATAAGGACTCCAGAAACTGGAAGTGGGTCTTAAGGGGGAAAAAGGTTGGAAACATCTGATTTAAAGTGAGTGTGCATGAGTTCAAATACAAACCCTAATTTTTGTCCCATGTACAATATTTAGGTGAGCATGAGACACCTAAAAAAACTCACTGTACATATTAAGACCTGGTGTTTACAGGGAGCTGGCACATTGTTAACATACCAGAATGGGTGGTGGTGTTGGGGTTGGCCCTGTATACGTATAATTGCTGTTCTTATAGGTCTGAACAAAGGGGGTCGTCTAGAAGAAGACAAAACAATGGACATAGTATTAAGAATACTAAGAATAAATGCCATTATTCATTTAAATACGTTCCTGCACACCAGCACTGTAGTTCAACACTAATTAATTATACAGTTTTACCTCTGATGGACATTTAACAAAGGAACCTGCAGAAAAGTCCTGGAAGTGGGTCTTGTTACCCAGAGGCTCCAGCTAAAGAGGGGAGAGGAGGGGAAAGATGGAGGTAGCAATTATTTAACTGCACCAAAAAAAAGCCATTACATTTTGTAAAGCTATCAGAAGACAATGTCATGGTCTTTTTTTTCTAAACAAGTATAATGGCTAATATTATAAATGTATCTAATTTACATAAAGTTTTCCAGGGTTAAGCAGCTAATAAAAGCCATAATGTTCCATTGATCCCAGCCAGATCCAGCAGAACCAGTAAGTTCTGAACACTCTGCTGCGTAAAAGGACCGTCCAATCTGCATAATGTCTAGCTTACCATGTTGTTCCATAGGCCACGAGCCATTAATGTGTGAGCTTTCTGACTGAGGTGAAAACAATCTGGAGAAAAGAAGGAGCGGTCGGGACGCCCATTCTGCATGGAAGAGTGGAAGAGACAGAGAGAGAGAGGGAGAGAGAGAATGAACAGAAAATGATCATTCTTAGACTACAATGTTGAGTTAATATGGGTGATCGAATGAAGATGTGGATTGTGTATGTGTGCGTGTGTGTGTGTGTGTGTGTGTATATGTGTGTGCGTGTGCCTCTCTAACCATGAGAGGCAGTGCTATATCATGGAGGAAAGGCTGCAGCACCACAGTGAAGTTGGAGTGTGTGTCGTAGCGACCCGATTCCACCAAGTCAGCAAGTCCTCTCTGAAAGACAATGCATTTCATTATACCAAACATACATATAACAAATCACTGACATGACTGAAATGCTGAAGTTTTCTTTACCTGATAGGCTCTGTTCAGGTTGTTCAGATCCTGAAGTGATTTTGAACCAGGTTTTGGTAAAATTACACAGGGACAAAGGATGCTGCAAAAGCAACATGTTTTCTGAGTTAACTGAAGTCAACAGTGTTCTATCAGTCAACTGTAATGATCATCAGAGTAAATTTTGATATGGGTAAATAATTGATAGAAAATGGACACAACTAAATAGACAATGACACAAACTCACCGCACTAGCCATGTGGGACACTTTAGTGTGGAATCTTGGTGCATTTCTCTCAGTGGAATGATATGGAGAGGCTCTACCAGATTAACAATAGCCCTTGGAACCTGATTTAGAAAGAGGATGTGACAGATTGACAGAGAGGGAGCGAGAGAACAGGACAGAAAGAGAAGGAGGGAGGGGGAGAAAATGAAATTAAAAGAGTTAAAAGAGTTTATATGAAAAAAGGAGAGAGCCATTGATTGTTAATCACCAACCTCGTTGTGGAGATAGTCAAGAGCCTCTTGGATGTGATTCACAAAGTTTTCAGTAGAATAATGTAGCTGTGGCAGAGCGAGAAGATCAAATGAGCCTGTGATCTCCCACACACTGCTAATCCACTATGGCATGGTTAGGAGGGCGACCTACTGTGTTTTGGCAGGAGTCACACAGATCGTTGCCACCAATGAACATAGTGATGACTTTCCAGTCAGAATGGAAGTTGATACGCTGTCAAAGGCAAAACAGTAAAACAGCAATTAATGAAATGATGAAATTAATGAAATGAAAGTCTTTGTCAGAGAGAATAATTTTACATCCGCTGTGCTAACACGGATGACTAAATTAAACCGTAATTTCTCCTTACAGAGTCCACCTTCATCCTGTTCACCAGGGCTAGAGCTTGTTTGAGCATGTCACTGAAATACAAGACCACAGATGTCCTTTATTTTCGTAGTTCTCATCACAGTTACAGAAAACACAGAGGGAGAAATGAGTAGTGGCTCACCTGCTTGTCGCCCCTGCTACTGCCTGGTTCAGGGAAGCCTGTAAGGTGCTCTGTGTGCCTTTACCCTCTGAGAATCCTAGCAACTCTGGGTTAAACTCTCGTAAGATGTCTGGCCATTGTCACAGAGAGGAAATGAACAGAAGAAAGGTTACTGGTACACGTAGACAGGACGATACCACAGAAGATTCTAGAAGACTCCTTTTATTTGTGTTTATTTGTGCTTCCTGTGTCAATCTTAATGTATAAGTTATTTACACTACTTCTTATGTCTATTTCATGATACATGAGTGCTACAGAGGCAAACTGCACCATGAGAGGACTGGGCTTAGATAAGTTACTACCAGATGATTTGCAATTTCTCTGTATTAATGCTACAGATAATCGTAATGGAGAAAGATGATTAACCTACTAGAAAGTGTGGTCACAGTAGAGAGGTTCCTGTCTCCGCCAACACTGCCAAAGAAAAAATGGAGTAGAGCACAGAGCTTTGTAGCACAGGAAAGTTTCAACACCAACTCACAAGATGTTCAGAGTTGAAGGTCTTGCAGTGTAAGCAGTGTAAACTCCGTTCCTTTTGTTGACTCACCTCCATGACAGGCCTCTGTATTGCGTCAGGACGTCCAGCAGGTTGTATGGTGCAGACCCAGCGCCATTTGCCGCCTGCACACATGAGTAAGATATAAACAACCATCAATCTACAGTACCAGCAAGAACATGCTAGAATTATTTTACCTCTCCATCTGAAAAATGTCTGAAGCCATCTAGTAGTTTCAACATGACTGAATGAGTGCAATATCCAACCACTTGCTCTATTCCACCAACATAACAATACATATTAACATGGGTGGTAATAAATTCATTAACAGAAGTTAAACACAGGCTCAGATTATGCTAAGCAGTCCTCACTAGCTTTCATGCTCTGTTAGCCATGCGAGCAGTGCTAGCGATATTTGATCAGGTACATGTGTTAGGAATTTGATGCAAAAAATCATGTCTGTGCCAGTGTGTTTAAGGGTGCTGTACTGACTGTCAGGGAATCCCCAAGAGCTGCCACCACTCTGATATCAGCTGGCCTCACCTCATGAACTGCCAGAAAGACAGAGGGTTTTCACTAACAGGATTAGTGCCTTTTATATGACAAGAAAAAAGGATTTGAATACTGCTATAAATAATAAAGTTGGCTAGTGTGCGTTTCAACTTGTATTCAAAATGTTAAACAGTAACAGGAGAAAACATTAGTGACTGTACATGACTGTAGCCATGTCAAGCCATGTCAAGGCATGTTTAAACCTGAGGTAGGTGGAGTGTTGGACGGTGTCAGATCTTCGCAAGGCAGCTCCGTCCCCATGATCTAAAAAGGCACAAATCCAACATTATGATATATTATCTATTGATATTTTATTTATAATGCTCCTTATCTGAATTCTGATTAGATAAATGTATTGACACAGTTATGAAGCGCTGCAGTAGTAGTTGCGAGAATGCTAATATCATTTTACAGAGGAAGCTTGTGCAGTGTGCAGTGCATATGTATTTATTTAAATGAGTTATTGGAATTTGCATCCATTTACAGCATCAACACTCTGGGAAGCTGCTCTGGGTCCTGGCCTGGTTTCAGAGGGAGAATTCTTCACTGTTCTGAGGAAAGGCTGTTCCTGTATGTGGGGGCAGAGAGAACAGGAGATTAGATCTTTTAAGAGGACATTTCAAAACACCAAAGCTGGAGGCAACCGGCTCTTGCTCAGTTTAGTTTGTCAAGTCAATTTACATGATTATATAGTGTTCAAAAAGTCTGCATACATAATTATACATACATAATTACACCAGCAAATCTGAAAGACGAGTCTTCCATTGATGTGTTCAAACTTTTTGAGGTGACTCTTAGGCTACGTTCACACTGCAGATAAATGTGCCCCAAATTCTATTTTAAAATGAGTATAAACAGATTGTTAACCTGAACTCACCAGCCTGTTCAAAGGGCAGGAAAGAACCAGTGCTACATGTAACATACTCACAATGCAGCTTAAACAAGCCAACCATATCAACCATGTGTAACCTTCATGTGAATGAGGCTAACTGCAAATTTCACAACAAGAGACATCTAGATGATGATAACAACAATGACAATGACAATGATGATGATGATAATAATAATAAGAAGAAAGGATTACTGTCACGATCCGCCCTGCTCTCCTTGTCATTTCATGTCTGTTTGTTGTGATAGCCATGTGTTTCATAGTCCCGCCCCTCGTTATTCCCATTCAGGTGTCTTGTATTAGTCCTGTCTATTTAAACCCTGTGTTATGTCTGGAATGTCGCCGGTTATTTTGTCTAGTCATTCGTCTAGCTCTCTGTCCTGTTGATTGCATTGTATCCTGTCTCCGTGTTACGTGAGTTATTCAGCCCTGTGTCTAGTCTTTAGTTTGTCTTGCCTGTTACTTTCGTTTAATAATGTCTATTCGTGTTGGTTATGTTTCTGTGTCGGACTCCTCTAACGTTATGACCCATGCCCGTGTACACGACTCTGATTTTGGATTGCCTTTTAATAAATCTCGCTCATCTCAGCGTTTGTGTCCGCCAGCCTACTCTCCGCCGCTCCCGGCGTTACAATTACTTTTCTTCTCTAACTATAACTTGTCTTCTATCTATGATTATCTTGCTCTAATTTTCCTAACTCATTTTAGTATTCTCATTAATTTCATATTCCTTTGAATAACTAATTTGTTCTTTAACGATTCGAATTTACTAGAGTTAGCTGGTCAGATAGCTAATTCGAAAAGAATGCAGCTACGATAGATGAGACCTGCGTATCAGGTCAGACTAACCTTGGAGCTGTCTCTAGTTTCCTCCTTTGACAGTACCAATGCTTATAGCTCTTAGATATGTACTGTGAGTTTGGTACAGCCTGTTGTGAGCGAACTCTATTAGTCAATTTTGCTGGCCTTTTTAGGTTTTTGGAATGTGTTTACCGCCTCACTTCCTGATAGCGATGGGCACTGCTTGGCACACTCCTGGAGCCCAAGGTCACTTGACCTCACACACATACATAGCTCGAGTTCAATTTTCCCTTTCAAGTTACTTTTTGAAACATATAAATAGATTGTATAACAGTATACATGTAAAAGTAGAAAATACATGTTCTGATTAGTAATCCACACCTGTTGGCTCTATTGTTTCTTGTTGACTCTGCAAATGACTACAAATACATAGAAAAAGAATGGATTTGGGTCTCTTTACTTGCAGTGTAAATGTAGCCTTTGAGTAACTTCGGGTACAATAGCAATGGAAAAAACCCATTTTAAACATAGTTTTTCAGGCCGTTTTTGGTATTTAAAATGTGTGAAACTGTGTTTCACCAAATGTTTAGCATGTAAAAACCAATACAAAGCTGTGTAAGTGTAAATGAAGATTTTGATTAGCCTCATGTGCATCATTTTGTGTGACAGCTCACCTCACTGGGGCACCGTATTTTCAACATCTCACTGTCACTAAGGTCTTCTTGCTTGCTTGCTGGCTGCAGCTATGAGATAATCCAGAAATAGTGCATTGCATTTGGTCCTTCTTATAAGAGATAATGGATTTTGAATATGTATTTCTATAGCTTACCAGGTTCTCCCACAGTTGCAGAGCAAGCTTATATGCCTGATGTCTCTTATCCAGTGGCTTTGCAAAAGATGAACATGAGCTTTAGGCCATTTTGTTTTCGCCCCTTTGAATATTTGTTTTACTGTAAGACTGAAATTCCTTTTGCACTTACAGTGATGGGGAGGAGATTTGCAGAAAGCGGAATGCCCTGAAGCTGGACGGTGAAACTTTCTCGGTTGCTGTACCATGATTTTTTAACTAGCTGGTGTTCTAAGGACTCCTGATAACAGTAAAATTGTTGTCATAAAGAAAATAATGTAAACATTATTAAACATTGGTCCTCATCATTGTATGCTTGCGTTTCATGATTTTGTGTGTCATCTCACCAAGAGGACATGGGCATATATTGCTGTTTCAAGGTGATGCTGCCAATTAGAGGTTCCTGGTGGGCAAGGGCAGGCCCTGCCAACACACACACTCATTTATAACTAAGACAGCACATTGTCCACTCCATATTCAGTTAGACTTGTAAGGCCATGCCTTAATACTTAATTTATCTAATAACCACCTGCTTTGTTGAAATCTCCCATTGTCAGACTCAGTATCCAGAATTGCAACACTTATAATGGCCTTGTTCAGCTGTAAATACAAACAAGGCATCTATTTACAAGCTAAAGTTAATTTAATTAGATGTTAAGCAGGCTAAAATAAAACAGCACTGTAGTTTATGTTCTCAACAGATACACACCTGGGAGCGTAGCAACTGCAGAGCTGCATCCACCTCATTTACCAAAATGTTGACCTGACAACACACATATCCAACATGTTCCACACACATGGTTAGTCAAATGAATAAGAGAAATAAATATTATTGCACACGGCCTTGTACATTGTAAGATGTGACGACTCATGATGGTCTCAGGACAATTCAGTTCTGCCGCATTCTACTTCTAGTGTTATTCCATACTGTGTAGATAGCATCTGTAACGCCGCGAGCGGCGGAGAAGGTGAGAGCGGACACAAACGCTGAGAAGAGCGAGATTTATTAAAGGGCAATCCAAAAGCAGAGTCGTGTACACGGGCATGGGTCATAACACTAGAGGAGTCCGACATCGAAACATAACCAACACGCAATGACATGATTTAACAGGAGTAACAGGCAAGACAAACTATAGACTAGACACAGGGCTGAACAACTCACGAAACACGGAGACAGGATACAATGCAAATAACAGGCAAGAGAGTTAGACGAATGGCTAGACAAAACAACCGGTAACACGGAAGACCAAACAGAGGGTTTAAATAGACAAGACTAATACAGGACACCTGACAAGGATAACGAGGGGCAGGGCTAAGACGCACATGGCTACAACAACAAACAGACATGAAATGACAAGGAGAGCAGGGCGGATCGTGACAGCATCCATAATGGCAAATAGTGGGGACAAGTCAGCAAACTATGACAAGTGGCTGGAGTTGAAGTAATCATGTTGTTCAAGTTGTAATCATCATTGTGCAGGTTCCTCCCTCTTACCTGCTCAGTGCAGACACACTGTTTATCGAGCTGCACAAAGAGAACCACCAGCTTCCAGTCTCTCTCAGTGTTGACCGGCTAACACGCAGACAGGCACACAGAAGACAGAATGGAAAGTTAGACATTAGACACCAAGGACTTTGAGCTTCTGAGAGGAGCTGGTAACAACATTACCTGCCACTTGTTGAGAAGAAAAGCTGTTTCTTTGGCCTGCTCCACCAGACTGCTGGTAAACACATAGATAGTGATATAGTAATAAAACAAACAAAACACTTGTGCTTGTACACACACACACACACACTTATTTCAGTTTGAAACTGATGGCTGCACTGACCTAAATTGTTGTACAGGATCATTGTATTTCTCTTCTGGCAACAGGCTGACCAACTCAGGACTGAACAAGGACAAAAGTTCTGATTAAAAGCAAAAGAAAGAAGTAGTTAAACAGTAGTAATGCCACTAAAGGAGAAATGTTGTCCACCTTGGTTAATACTGCTGCCTTACTCTGTAAAAAGGCTCAATTAATTCACCACACACACATATACACACACATTTTCTGCATCCTCATCTCAATGTAAGTGCACATAAGAACTTTACCATACAATCCACTCATGACTGTGGGCATCAAACTCCTGAGGGGAGACAGGAAGGAAAATAATAAAGGTCACATCTGACTGGGCTACATGGTTCATACTACTGCCCAGGACTCAAGGCAGTGAGTCCATCTGTGTCAGGTGCATTGCAGCATTACCCTGCTGTATGAGGAAGGCCTATGGCAGCCAGTACGTCTATGTGCTGAGGTTTCAGTGAATGCACTGCAAAGGGGACAGAAGCAGTGTGATCAGAGGAGATATTAGAAATGCCTTTGAGACTTCAAACTGGCAAAATCACAGTTATCAGCTTGCTCTTCTGTTTATATGTAAATTGGTTTTGCTTACGAGAATGCCAAAGGAACCCTCAAATTCACTTGAAGCAAATTCACTAAACTGAACGTATTACAAGTTTGCCACTTTCCTCTGGGACTTAAGTGTCAACAAAGTGCAGTGTTATAGTGAGTAAAGGGCAGCGTGATAGTGAGGAAATGCTTCCATGGATTGTAATCATCTAACAACACACAGCATATGTTATCTTGTCCGATCTGACTGAAGTTAAAGCATTGCCACACATCAAGGTCATGCTTTTCCTAGATATGACCTTGATATATCTAGGCCAGGCCCCTGTATCTGTGCAGAACACCAAATCAGAGAAGGGTCACCTGAATAGGCACTGGTTATGTCAGGGGAAGTCTGGGGACAAGGCCACTCATGCATGCTGTTCCTCTGAAAGAAAGAGAAAGGAATACAGATCAGTAAGGAAGCTCAGTGTGGTGTCGAGGTTATGTGCTTATGTACAGCAACATTTGAAATGCAATATTTCAAGAAATTTAGTATGCATGATTGCATAACAGACCAAATATCCATAACATTCATGCATCTTGTTTAGTCTGTTCTGTAACTCACCTCCAGTTCAGAGTAATTGTGATGTCTCTGAGGCACAGAGCCCCCAAGCACCAAAATCAACACTAAATGCAACAAAACAGGCTTTTGTAAATATTATTTAACTACACAACATAGAGTGGAAGAAGACACTGCATATTCTGGTAATTATTATGCATTTTATGACCATTTATATATAATGACCTTAGAACCTGTTAGAAGTAAGAGCGAAGAACATTTCTTCGTAACACAATAAAATCTAAAGGATGCAAAATTGAATGTTTGAGAACTTATTGCAGAATGAAGCAGCACAAAGAGAAAGGTGTGTCACCATAGATAAGCATCATACACTAACTGAAAGGAAACACACTGTGTGCTGTTCTTAAAGTCAGTTTCCCACCCTGTCAGAGATTAATGGCTATTTTGCATCACAAAGTAGGGTCTCATATACAGAACAAAATCTTAGTCTGATAAAATCTGATAAAAGAATATCTTTCATTTGTTGTTCACTTGTTCTCTTTTATCAAATACAGAATCAAGACAGTAGAAGCATGCTTAACAGTAGAAGCAGGTATAACAGAGAATAGATTGAGCACATGTTTAAACATGGACAATTCACACCAGCTTTCTATGCAGGTGATGATCAGAAACATATTGCCTAAAAATCTCAAGTCAGCATCCTGGAATGCAGTGATAGAAGTTTACTTTGGAGTCGCCATGTTGAGCAATAGCATGTGAAGCACAAATCTGGCACATTAGGATCTCTCAGGAGAGGTGGCACAGACGCTTCCTGAAGTGCCGATCACCTTGTATTACTACATAACTAACACACATTTCAAGTGTCGTTTCTATTTCTTACATTTTTCATGTGAAATGCAATTTTAAAAAATTACGAGAATCATGAAAACATAACAACCTGAGAGTAAAGAGAGCAGGTGACACATGACACTCCTGCAGATGTCCGACATCTTGTTACAGTCCACTGCTATTGAGTTCTCTTCCTCCACCTGCTAAGTCAAGATGCTGAGATCAAATCTCCCACACTTAGTCTTTATGCCAAGGCCTGATTGACACTGTGCAACTCTTTGCAGTAAAATATATCAGTCACATAGAGAGGGAGGGACTCTGTTTCCAAAGGTGGAGCAAGACTCAGCTGTGGGTAATATAGCAACTGTAAATTTGGGAAAAATAGAACAAGACAAAGACAGGCAGACATACATATAAACAGCTTTAGAGAAAATAGAAAGAAAAATGTTCTTGTATATTTGTACCATTTTTACCATGGTTTTATAAAGCCAAATAATCAAAAAAAAGAAACACGTTCTTGCCACATATAATCAATGTGCCAAGAATTGGCTTCAGGAACATCCATCACTCAGATCGTGTGAGAAACAAATAAACCCAAACAAGCTGTCTTAATAAATGCCAGTCTTACATGTTCTGGTTTCAGAGACCATATTTGCACAAGTGCAAATAGAAAAATATGTACGAAATAAACCTTAGATAACTAAATAAAGAAAATGACATTTGCATGACACTTGCATTAAGACATTAATGTCTATAGACTCTGTAGTGTCTAAATAAGCCTGATAAACATGATAAAGGCACACAACCTGCCTCAAGGCCACTATCACGATTCATCAGTGAAAGGCACCTCACCCTTTAAAATAAATGGTTGAGTAGCACAAGCAACTCTCAGGCGTTACATGCTGGTCACCCACAAACTTCAGCAGCATGACCAAAGGTTCATTGAAGGGATTAAGAAGTGTAACAAGATAAGTTAGAAATTAAACACAGGTGTTGTATTTAAGATTACACAGTTCCATGAGATCACTTGCTAATCTGAGACATTTATCCACAGTGCAATGATAAAAGATAAGATATCTTCCATCTTTGAGCTCTTCTTTTCTCATCAGATATGAGATTAAAATATATACAGACGAACCATATAGGAATAAAATAGATCTCTGGTATAGATTAAAATAAGAGATGATGGAAAACATTTTGATTTTAGGCTTTTGATTAAAGGTCCAGCCTCACAGATTTTCTCTATGGGAGAAATCCACCATAATTATGTCTCTTCTTAAGTTTCGACAGATATCTCGATACTACTATACAACAGATATTACGTTACACCCTGTACTCAGATATTTCAACATGGCAAAACACATGTAAAAAAGAACAAAATCAAATCATTTGTATCTTGTTTATGCTCTAGGCCTATTACTTTACGTAACTGGCTAGATATGTAGACTAGCTAAAATACAATAATTTTTAAATGCTTGGATGGCTTATCTTAAAACTGTTATCTACAATGAAAGAACAAGATGGCCTTTTACGTCTTTAGCAACAAAATGGCTGTTTTTATTGAAAGGCAGGACTTTCTGTAGTACAACCACCATGTTGTTATTCCATTCATGTTTGATAAATGTTTGGCCCGTCTAACCCAAATAATATTGCCTCTAACTATATAGCTAAAAGAATGTGATCACACCTTGTGATCACGCATTCTATGCCATATTTAAACAGTTTTTTCATAGTAGTTTAATATGCTTTTACGTATTTAATTTAAAGTCACTGAGCTCTTCTCTTCTATGGCCCAACTGTCATGTGAACTGTCAAAGGAGATTGCGTGGCTATTTGATTTATGCTATACACCTCTTTACAATAGGTGTGGCCTAACTCAATAATTAGGAGGTTTGTCCATAAACATTTGGCCATACAGTATAGTTAAATAACTTAATACAATGTGAATGTACCAAATACATTTCTGCAATACGACGCTCTTCTCTGTCCTGGCACCGAGGTGATAGTATGAATGTCCTCTAGTTGTCCATACAGTTGTCCATACATCAACAAATGAAGACTGAAGACTCACCTCTTCACTGAGTTACTAAGCACTTAAATGGTATAATTCAGTACACTTAAATACTGTAGTATTCGTAATACTGACCATACCATTGTATTTACTTCCTGGAGACTACAGTGCACTTCTGTAGGTTGGTCTGGACAAGGCAATCTGCCAAATGCTATACATGTAAAGGTATATGTAATAATTGGATGGTAGAATTTTCATACATAAATGCTGCAGACACTAAGGTGCTTATGAAGGACATGCATATTTTATCAGATTTTCTGTTCCCTGAGAAAATAACAACACTTTTACAAGCATCCCTGTCTGGGCTACAAAGTTCTTAACGGTTCTTGGAATAAGTAAGAGTAATTGGAATATAAACGTAATGTGACGGACGAGGGAGTGCAAAAAAAAAGAAGTAAGTGATCATGCCAGTCTCAGGGACAATGGATTATTTAATGAATAAAGTGCACAATGACACAATACAAATTAAGGATAAAATAACCAGCAGTCAGCTGGTACAAAAACAAGACATATATAGACAGACAAGCAACCTTCAGGTGTCGGGTTCCCTAATGGATCGTGCCCACCTGAGGGATGAACACAACATCAAAACGACAAGGCAAACATGAAAAACTGCTGCTGCTGATGGAGGTGGCCGGCAGGGGGCCTCCGTACAGTGACACGTAGTACAAAGATATTACTTTCTCACTTGTTTTCCTAATATACTGAATACTGAAATAGCACCATGAAAAAACAAACCTACAAAATAAAAGAAACTGGCCACTCCATATCCACGTCATTCCAAACTGTTGGAAGTTTCAGAAAATATTTGCTAGATCTGTGCATAAATAATAAACTAGTTAATCAGTAACAACACTTTTGTTAAGACAATAACATGCTTACCACTATACTCATACTATAGAAATTCCAAAAACAGTGTGCTGAAATTACTTGTATTTTATTAAAAAACAAACAAGCAAACAAACAATAAACCCATAAGAATACACCAGTAATGCTACAATAATACGTCACGCTCCCTTCATCCCACGTGATAGGACTTTCGCATGGCTGTTGTTTGTTTCCTTTCTGTCAGCATGTGTCCATGTGCCCTTTGTTTATTTCCCATCTTTCACATGTTACCACACCCCCCTTATTAACCATTAATGTATACCTAGCCTCACCTGTTCCTTGTTTTCTTTCCAATCTCAACCTGGCTATATTCCCTGAGACCTCTTCATTGGCTGTTTTGTTTGGGTGTTTATGATGTGTTTGCTATCTTTGCTATGGTTGCTGCTTGAATGTATGTCTGTGTGACCATTTATTTAACATGTTTACTTTCGTATTCATTAAACCACTTTGTTCTGGATTTGAACCTCCATCTTGCCCCTTTTCTGCAACCACAAACCCCATAACATCACAATACATTTCAAAAAAGTTATTGTATAATGGTATAATACAGTAGGTTATTTGGGTTTAATTGAATGAAATTGCTCGCTGCAGTGGATGTTCTACGGGCAGAAAAAAGTACCCTTGAAGCAAGACAAGAAAGAAATTTTTGGACTCAGACTTAAATGAAGTCTGTCTTAATAAGTTTCTTAATACTGGCCATGACAATGTTGCATTGTGTCATTGTTGAGAGCCTTGCACTTGATGGAGAATACACAATTCTTAACTTTGTATAGCAAACAGGGTGGAGAGGGGTACCTGTTATTTTGTCCAAATAAACAGAATGTAGTTTAAAATATGAGCATGCAAAATACTCCTTGTCTGATGGCCATGACACTCAATTTCAAATCTAAATTAGATCGTTTTTCAAAATGTTTAATCCTTTAGCCAGTGTAGAAGTGCCAGGTCTTCTCCCAAGACAGGAGATGAAAGTTTGACATCATTGTCAAGTTCTTTCACTGACTCTTATTTGTCACTCATGGGTTCTTTGACATCACTGTTAGGTTCATTCACTGCTTCAATGTTCTCTTAGTCTGGGAATCAGTCAAGAAAATACTCCATATAGGCAGAAAAGTCCAGGTCATTACCAGCTGTGAAAATGACAGTATAGCTCTGCTATTATTATGCCATTGTTCTGTTTATTGCACACGGTGCTTTTCTCATGTGCCAGATAAGCAGGAAGAAGGCCACATGTAATCATGGGGACCTGATATGAGTTTTAGATGAGTAAGAGAATGGAGAGATCACAGGTCATCCTAAAGTCACCATAGGCAGAGGTAGGTGGAGCATGCTTTGGCGATTTATTCCCTTTATCTTTTTACACTTGATAAAAAGGCAAGCAAAGTTACTGCCAGTGCAATAAGGAACATGATTAACAAGGTCAACACACATGCTAGCGTGTTTGAACCCACTAGCATACTGGTCAGTGCTCAGTTTAGCATTTTCATTTCGGCTTGATTATGTCTGTGTTCTAAATAGCCTACCAAAATAGCCATACGCAGTATGCAACCTATATAATTTGTCCAGTATGCAAAAGACACCCAGATGTTGTACTACATCCAGCAAATATTCCAACCCATGAGCAAAGCTGTCTTTGTGGTGTACTGCATGCAAGTCATGCAATGGTGGCTGAAAATCTTTCACAAGCGGGCAGAACCTTCATGATCACATGATCTTAGAGTATCGTTTGCATTTGTCACATACTGGAAATTATATTGCATACTACTGCAGGGACAAGTATATACTGACTGCACTATGTAGTTTACAGTAGTTATTTCAAACATTTACATTTACATTTACGGCATTTAGCAGACGCCCTTATCCAGAGCGACTTACAAAAATTGCTTCATTGTTTTACTCAGAACAAAATCTCTAGCTAGTTAGTTTAGGCTAAAATCAGGAAGCTTTAAGCAAAGATATTATTAGATACAGTCAGTATGGACGCCTAGATATACTCAAATATATACTGAAAAAACCCTACTTAAAAGATAAAAGCAAGAAAAGTCATTACAGTCACAAATATTTAATAAATGCTAGTGTAGTAAAATTTAATTTAAGTGCTCTTGAAACAGATGTGTCTTCAGTCTTCGCTTAAAAACAGCAAGAGACTCTGCCATTCGGACACTCAGGGGAAGTTCGTTCCACCACTGAGGTGCCAGAACTGAAAAAAGTCTGGATGCATGTTTTCCGCGTGTTCTGAGAGAAGGTGGGTCAAGCCGAGCTGTGCTTGAAGCTCGAAGACCTCTGGGTACAGATCGGGATTTGACCATTGCCACCATATATGGAGGTGCTGGTCCATTCTTAGCCTTGTAGGCCAGCATCAGGGTTTTATATCTGATGCGGGCAGCTACAGGAACCCAGTGAAGAGAGCGCAGCAGAGGAGTAACATGGCTGAACTTAGGAACATTGAAGACAAGTCGAGCCGAAGTTCTGGATCAGTTGCAAGGGCCTGATGGTACGCATAGGAAGACCAGCCAGGAGTGAGTTGCAGTAGTCAAGTCTTGAAATGACAAGAGACTAAACAAGCACTTGAGTAGCCTCGCTAGACAGAAAAGGTCGAATTCTCCGAACGTTGTAAAGGAGAAATCTGCATGACCGAGTCAGGTTTGCAACATGGGTTGAGAACGATAACTGGTCATCCACAACTACACCAAGGCTTCGAGCTTCAGCAGATGTGGTGACCAGCAAGTTCTCAAAAGAGATGGAAAGATCCTGGCGAGGACTTGAAGTTCCAGGGATGAACAGTAATTCAGTCTTGCTGGGGTTCAGCTTCAAGTGATGAACCGACATCCAAGATGAGATATCAGCAAGACAAGCCGAGATCCGAGATGAAACCTGTGTGTCAGAAGGTGGAAAGGAAAGGACAAGTTGAGTGTCATCAGCATAACAGTGATAGGAAAATCCATGGGAGGATATTACATCACCAAGAGAACGAGTGTAAAGAGAGAAGAGCAGAGGACCGAGCACTGAGCCTTGTGGGACACCCGTGGTGAGCCTGGAAGGAGCAGATGTGGCCCCCTGCCAAGATACTTGGTAAGATCTCCCATCTAGATAAGACTTAAACCACTGCCAGACAGTGCCAGTGATTCCAAGTCTTCTGAGGACAGACAGGAGGATCTGGTGGTCAACGGTGTCGAAGGCTGCAGAGAGGTCAAGCAGAATTAGGACCGAAGACAGTTTGGCAGATCTAGCAGCATGCAGCTTCTCTGTAACTGCGATGAGAGCAGTTTCAGTAGAGTGCGCCGGTTTGAAGCCAGACTGGTTCGGGTCCTGTAGGTTGTTCAGAGAAAGAAATAGAGACAGTTGGTTATAAACAGAACGCCCCAAGACCTTAGATAGGAAAGAAAGAAGAGATACTGGTCTGTAATTGCTGATGTCAGAACAGTCCAGAGTAGGCTTCTTCAAGATGGGGATCACTCTTGCAGTCTTGAAGATAGCTGGTACATGGCCTGTTGACAAGGAGCTGTTGATGACATGAGTGATGAAAGGTAGAAGGTCAGTTGCTATTGTCTGAAATAGCGTGGATGGAATCGGGTCCAGTGGACAGGTAGTAGGATTGTTGGATGAGACCAACTGTATGATGTCATCTGTGGAAAGAGGAGAAAAGCAAGACAGGGAATGAGGTGGAGGGTGGTGTTCAGTAGGAAGGATATTGGTAGAGAAAAGGATCTGCGAATCTTATCAAACTTCTCCTCAAAGAAGGTGACAAAATCCTCAGGGGAGAGAGTAGAGGGCGGTGGGGGAGTGGGAGGGTTTAAAAGAGAGGAGAAAATGTTGAAGAGCTTGCGTGGATCAGAGGCTGATGCTTCCAGCTTCTCCTTGAAGAAGGAAGATTTCGCCGCTGTTATTTCTGTTGAGAACCTTGACATCTCATGTCTGCAGCCAGAGTGACTCCGGAAGACTATATTCTCCATAATCCTCCTGTGCATTCCTAGTCCCCGGTCTATTGATTTCACCTGTCTCATTGTCCTTAAATGTCTGTGCATTTAGACCCCTCAGTTTGCATTATTCTTCACAACTAAATAAAATTAAGTCTAAGAAAATATTTTCTTTAACATCTTGGGACGATTTTTTGAATATTCGATCACTGTTCATAGATCAGTATGATACGTGGCAATTATGCTTTTGCGAAGCTCTACCAAGCTTCTTCATGCCTCCGTTCTCTGACTGGCAACAACGCATCGCCTACAGTGACCTGCTTTGCGGCATAAATCCAGGCGCATGCGTGTACGAATGCTCAAAACCGGATGTTGACATAAGCTGCGGAACAGCTGAGTGGAGTTCATATCAACAAAGACCCAGACATCTAACAGGTTTGAAACAAGTGTGGAAAAGGCAGCCACAGAAAGGTTAAAAAAAGACATCGACGTAAATTTGTGACAGAAGTCATATCAGTTAAAGTGAGACTCGTTTTTTAACGAACGGATTAGGTCACAACAACAAAACGGTGAGACGTCGTCACATATAGACAGCTAGCCTAGCTACCCAGTTTAGCTAGCTAGTTGACTAGATTTGTGTTAGGCAGCCAAGAAAATGTGTTTCCTTTCTTTGTATCGTCAAACAAAGCATACAGATGGTGTGCTACATATTTTTGGTGTGTTATCGTCACGATTTCTTTTCGTTAATTATAGTGTCGAGCAATTTACTGCGACTAGCTAACTAGCTATCATTTTGAGTTCGGCCTTGTATCTAGAAAAACAAGTTTTTTTCCAGCTTGGGTATCCTGCCTAGCTATCTGTCTGTGTGTACAGCTAGCATGACATCAGCGTGGATATAAGGGTACAATAAAAGAGCAAGTATGTAGTATGCAATTTGGCAATTACCTTAAACTGGTTACTGACACACAACACATGGGGAACAAGGGGGAAAATTATCTGATAATAATCTTTTGGTGTGGTGCACTATAGCATATTAAGTATGCAAGTGTCTGACCTTAAGCTCTTATAAATGTTTATTTCTTTGTCTTATTAAAATTAACTTCTGTGAATTCTTTACATCATTCGTAATAATTATTTATTGTTCATTAATTTATTATTTTTTGATTGCAGTGCAATGGGACGCATTTTCCTCGACCACATCGGAGGCACGCGCCTCTTCTCTTGTGCCAACTGCGACACAATTCTGACCAACCGCTCCGAACTCATTTCCACACGCTTCACTGGAGCAACAGGCCGCGCATTTCTCTTTAACAAGGTAACATTTTGACTAAGTTCCTGTGCATGCTGCTTCTGTTGTAACTGGCACAGAGCTGACAGTGCTTCCTTTTAGTCTAGAATATCTTAAGAGTTTTAACCATGGGCTTTCATGTTTATCATAATAAAATCATAATATATAACATCATAATACAATAACCCTTCCATATGGCATTATATTGAGATATGGCACATTTCAATAAGGAGCCCAATACTTTTACATGGTTCCCATTGGCCACTGGTTTTGTCTGGTGATGAAGCTTGCATCCTAAGTATACTGTTTTTTGTGTGTGTGCGTGCACCAGGTGGTGAACCTGCAGTACAGTGAGGTGCAGGACCGAGTGATGCTGACTGGGAGACACATGGTACGGGATGTCAGCTGCAAGAACTGCAACAGCAAGCTAGGCTGGATCTACGAGTTCGCCACAGAAGACAGTCAGCGCTACAAAGAAGGGCGCGTCATCCTGGAGAGGGCGCTGGTGAGAGAGAGCGAGGGCTTTGAGGAGCATGTTCCGTCAGATGCTTCCTGAGGACGCGGCCGTCCCTGCGCTCCCCACGCAGCTCATCTCAGCACCACCGTGTCCGTCACCGATCTGAACAATGTGTCCGCTTCTCGCGAGCAGGTCCAGCCTTGCTTAGAGACTGATTTAAAAATACAGAACAGAAAAAATAAGAAACAAAACCAGCAGCCCCTCTTTGGCTTGATGACGTCAGTGCCACTGCCTGCAATATTTGTTGGCATGCCCTCGATTCTATGCTTATAGATGGATCTTGAGCCAATTATCAACAGCTTTAGTAGAGTCTGTGTATGCTGAGGGATGTATTTTCTAGTTCAGAAAAGCGCGATGACAAATTGGCAAAGATACTGGAACACCAGACCAGCGAAAAGGTGTCTGATTCCATTGTCACCTGGACTGGTAAACAGGCATCTTGATTTCATCATGTAACAGTGATACTCTATCCAGCACTAAAAAAGAATTGGAGGGGGGAGATATGGAGTTAGTATTTTCTGCCTATTTATAGCCATCGTTGTGAAACTGGTGGATAGTAAGAGTTATTCGTTGCCTGTGTTGATATTCAGTGCAGCACCATTTTAATTAGCATTATTCTTTCTCTTGGAGTTCTTGTTTTTAGTTGAGATACTTGTTATTCCTGTTTTTTTCTCTTAATAAGGCATACAATATATGACCCTGTGTTCATTTATTCTTAATAAAGTGAATGGTCTTGCTTGAGCATTACATTGATTTAAAGTCTTGAATGTAACAATATACAGAAATTGAAAATAGGTTGTCAAACATCCGAAAACAACATTTTGCATTACTTTAAATGCATCATTTCTTGGAATTTACCTTGTTAAGCACAAAGACAAATTCAGAAGTTAGTCTATTCATGTGAGACTCCATTCAAGACATCCCTGAGTATACCACAAAGCAGGATTTTTGGATTAGATAGCTAATTTTTCTCCTTGGCTATGGTTATTTGGTAGAGTGTTCTCATAAGTCTGTACCACCCAGCAACGGGAGAGTACAGAGCAATGAAATGTTTGCTATTTAAGGAATCATAGAAATACAATGAACACAGAGAAATTAAGCTTATAAAAATTAGAACCCAACACTTCCCTTGTGATCATAAAATGGCAAGACAATCCTCAATCCTTATCCTTCAAAGGATGACAGAAGGAAGCAAAACTATACAAGAATTGGTGAGGTGGACATAGCAATGTGGAGAATTTAAATGACAAAGTACGTAACCACAAACTATGAACCATGATGCAAGAAACCAAGACATATTTACAAGTAATACTGTTGTGAATTTTCTGCTATGCAGTTTATTGAGTTTATTGAGTGTTGTTTATTGAGCTTTGACTGTTGCTTATTGTTTACAGTGTCTGTCTTCAATACAGTAATGGTTCCAGTTCCATTGCTTTCCAGTCCCTGTTCTACCTAGTTCCCCTCCCTTTCTAATGTGGAGTGTCTGTACCTGGTTACAGGTATATACACCTTAATTGGAAAGCAAAGTTTACAACATGCTTTAAAGAGATGCACAGAATAATAAAGCTTATTAGATCCTGAAATCTATCGACTCACAGGTATTTGCCAAAATTAAAAACAAAATGCAAACAATGAAAGGGTTTAAAGAATACAGTAAAGGTTGGACAACATGGTGAAACATCTGCTGTCTCTCTGGTGCAGGGAGACGAACCTGCACAACTGCTGTGGGGTGAACAGGTAGCCCATCCAGCATGTTGAGTACATCCAAGGCCTTGTGCTGAGCCATGAGCAAAACAAAAAATCAAATCAGGACTCTCCATAGGAATTTCCTAAACCCTAACCCTAACGTAAGCCTAACCCTAACCTAACCCTAACCTAACCTAACCTAACCCTAACCTAACCCTAACCTAACCCTAACCCTAACCCTAACCTAACCCTAACCCTAACCTAACCCTAACCTAACCCTAACCTAACCCTAACCCTAACCCTAACCTAACCCTAACCTACCCCTAACCTACCCCTAACCTAAGCCTAATCTAAGCCTAACCCTAAGCCTAACCCTAAGGCTAACCCTAAGCCTAACCTAACCCTAACCTAACCCTAACCTAAGCCTAACCCTAACCCTAACCTAAGCCTAACCCTAACCTAAGCCTAACCTAAGCCTAACCCTAACCTAACCCTAACCTAACCCTAACCCTAACCTAACATTATATAGTCAAGAGCACCTGAGTCACGCTCATCACAACCATCAGACAATGCAGTCATCATTAAAGATGAGGAAGATGCCATGGTAGTTAACATGGTAAGTCAGTTAAAGGAGCGTGATCATCCATCCATCCATCCATCCATCCATCCATCCATCATCTTTACCGCTCAGTCCCACTAGTCGGGGTCACGGGGGTTCTGGAGCCAAACCCAGAGCGTGATTATAGGTTACTATAATCACTGGAGCCTTTCGGGATGAGAGTACAGTTTGCTTTCTCGCTGAAGCTTTTTGAGCACTGCAAAAGCCGGGAGAAAGGCTTCCAGAATCAACTGTTCGCACAGTTCTACAATATCATCAAACTGTTTATAATCAAACTCATATTCCTCTTCTTCATCTTTCACTTTTTTTAAGACTAGTGTTTTTTTAATGCCACTCACCCACATCTGATAATCAATCAAAATTCTAGTGCCATCTGATATTTCCTTTGTTTTGAGGACTTTTTCATCAGTTACAAAAATAATGTGTTTTTCGCCAGATTGTGGGTTTTGATACACCATAATGTTGTCTGCAACAAAGATGGGGTAGTCACTATGTTCTACTTTGCTTCTAATTGAGATGCAGTCAAGTACATCTTTAATCAACTCTTCCTTTCCACTGCATTTTTTCATTGCCCAGTTATAAACCATATTATTTTTGCTAAGCTTTTTTTGGTTCTGACATTGTCTCTTAGTTGACTGGTTCTGATGTTGTCTTCTACTTGATGCATTAAGACCCACCTCAAGTTCTTCTTGAGGTTGTACTACTGTGTCCTTATTTTGTGGCGAGAGCTGACGTTCATTTCTCTCCTGGTGTATGGTGCCCTCTAGTGGTTCCACGTCTTCAGTGTCATTTTGTGTTTGGCTGTGGGCAGCATGGAATTGTATTTGCTCTTTAATGTCTGACTCTCCACACTGAAATCTTGGCTCAGATGCAGATAGCCAATCATTATCCACCTGCTCTTCCAGGCTTTCATGGGGATCATCAGACCTTATCAGGTCCACATTTGAATGGGATATATTGTTTTTTCCACTTGAGCTACATAAAGATCCATACATATTGTTTGCATATTTCTCGTCCTTTGCGTGATTATTACTGTAGCTTTCCTTACGTCTCTCCGTTATGGAACCATGTGGTGTCAAGGTACTGCCTGTGTCATTCTCAAAAAAAATCTTTACTGTAAGATCAGGAAATTTAGTATTCTTCTTAGCACCATAAAGAAATGACTTAAGATCTTTGTTACTTTTTATCTTCTTTACATCTTCAGCATTAAAACATAAACTTTTCTTTAATTTCTTATTTTTCAGTTGTTTTTCCAAAGTTTCCATTTCACTTGTACTAAGTTTATGTTTCAAGTTCTCAATCAGATTTTCACTCTCAGACTCAGACATCCATTTTTCTAACTTGGCAAAGGTGGACAAAGTCTTGAGATCTGTTTAGGATTTAGACAAAACAAGCATGGTTGTTAAATTGCATGTCTATTTTTTATATTAACTGTATTTATTAACTGCTATTTACAGTAGGCTTTTGATTCATCACTCTCTCAGAAAGAAAACACTTATTCAAAGTCTTATAGAAATGACAGACTTACCAATTCTTTTACTGACTTGAGTATCGACTTCATCCACTGCTACTTTCTCCTGGATTTTCATCCTCTTTCCTGGATGTACAGGTGGAGGAAAGATAAAACTTTAAAAGTAATTAAAAGCAAATTAAAAGACTAAAATCAAAATCATGTATACTGTTTTACCTGACAAAGTATAAAACAAATATTACTGTAACTTACTCTCTGGTCCTTCATCGCATGAATATCCTGTATAAAGTAAATGCAAAACTGTCACCATCTTAAATATTGCTGACTGAAATCAAATGTATATATGTATAAGATATCTCTTCTGTTTTCACAACAGAACTCATACATCCTTATGAAAAATCTTACTGTACTGGAGAATATTAAGAGTAACACTATTCAGACAGACAAACAGGCTTACCTAAATCATCCATTAAACCACACTCGTTTTCCATTAGCCATTCCACCATTAAGTCATAATGCTTGGAAGAATTCAGACAGTCCAGAACCTCACGAACCTGATTTTGTTTGGAAGTTTTGCCAGAAATTGTGTTTACAATTTCTGAAGTAAATGCTTTATTCTCAAACATGTAGTCAAGTAGAGCGGATACATTTATCACACCATTTATAATTTTACTTCTGTTGGACTCCAGAAAATTCTTTGCCTTTGGGAATTGTGTCATGATGCCTGATAAAATAAAAAAATATATATATATCAGAACACAAACAACAGTTCAATATCACTTAAGAGTATAAAAATATAACAAAATGAAAACTCTGTGGTGACAGCTGATGTTCATTCCTCTCCAGGTGCATGGTGCCCAGTGGGATGTGATATATTGCTTTTTCCACTTCAGCTACATAAAGCTTCATATCTATTGTTACATATATCTCATCCTTTGCGCAATCATCAGTGTCGCTTTCCTTAATCATTTAGCCATGCTTGGAATAACACAGACTGTCCAAAACCTCACGAACCTGATTTTGTTTCAACAAAATGAAAATTTAACCACATGAACGTTTTAAGAGTGCATTTAGGTGCTGTTTAAAGTACTATACAAATATTGTTTTTCATGTCCGCTAGTTTGCCTCATTTATGACATTCTTTTAATGTGTTGCTGTGCCTAAACGGCCAAACATTTTAAAATCAATTGTCAATTTTAAATAGAACTTATCCATGAACATATAACCTATCCAAATTATTTCTTCGTGTTATTAAATAATGCTTATTAAATAATGGGCATAACAGATCTAACTGTAACCAAGTTAAGGTTCGCTGGTCTAAAACAATATATACGTATATTTTAAAACGTATTGTGGCGACGGCGAAAGAAGGAGCCACACGAGGAATGCTCATTTTAACAGAAGATTCAATTTTATTAAAGCCACACAGCTTCCTTAGTGTCTAGAAGTGTGCTTGCATTTGTTACTTGGGTAGATTCTCTGCTTCTAAGGTAGGCTTGTCTTGAATATACTATTAACTAGATATTGATAGATCTCTTGGCTGTTTGGTTAGTCTAGATATCTTGCTTGTTCATTAGTTGATTCAGGTGTGGTTTCAGTCTATTTCAGTTGATTCAGGTGTGGTTTCGGTCTAATTGAAGTGTCAATAACAGGGGTGGAGCCTGTAATTCTAGATAAATTAAGTCGGCATTCACACAGTAATCAGTGTGCTTGCATTTGTTACTTGGGTAGATTCTCTGCTTCTAAGGTAGGCTTGTCTTGAATATACTATTAACTAGATATTGATAGATCTCTTGGCTGTTTGGTTAGTCTAGATATCTTGCTTGTTCATTAGTTGATTCAGGTGTGGTTTCAGTCTATTTCAGTTGATTCAGGTGTGGTTTCGGTCTAATTGAAGTGTCAATAACAGGGGTGGAGCCTGTAATTCTAGATAAATTAAGTGGCATTCACACAGTAATCAGTGTGCTTGCATTTGTTACTTGGGTAGATTCTCTGCTTCTAAGGTAGGCTTGTCTTGAATATACTATTAACTAGATATTGATAGATCTCTTGGCTGTTTGGTTAGTCTAGATATCTTGCTTGTTCATTAGTTGATTCAGGTGTGGTTTCGGTCTAATTGAAGTGTCAATAACAGGGGTGGAGCCTGTAATTCTAGATAAATTAAGTCGGCATTCACACAGTAATCAGTGTGCTTGCATTTGTTACTTGGGTAGATTCTCTGCTTCTAAGGTAGGCTTGTCTTGAATATACTATTAACTAGATATTGATAGATCTCTTGGCTGTTTGGTTAGTCTAGATATCTTGCTTGTTCATTAGTTGATTCAGGTGTGGTTTCAGTCTATTTCAGTTGATTCAGGTGTGGTTTCGGTCTAATTGAAGTGTCAATAACAGGGGTGGAGCCTGTAATTCTAGATAAATTAAGTCGGCATTCACACAGTAATCAGTGTGCTTGCATTTGTTACTTGGGTAGATTCTCTGCTTCTAAGGTAGGCTTGTCTTGAATATACTATTAACTAGATATTGATAGATCTCTTGGCTGTTTGGTTAGTCTAGATATCTTGCTTGTTCATTAGTTGATTCAGGTGTGGTTTCGGTCTAATTGAAGTGTCAATAACAGGGGTGGAGCCTGTAATTCTAGATAAATTAAGTCGGCATTCAGCTACAAACGTGTCCGTTTGTAGCGGTTAGTATCTCCTCGGCCAGCAGTAGACTAGATTTTATTAGGATACACAGAATGTGCTTTTCCATCCCTGTGCTCACCTTGAACAACACCAGAAGATGGAGATGCCAGAGAAGAAACCGCAACTCCAGTAACCTCATCTACCCACCTTGTTCATCTGTACCAAAGGTGAAGGTAGCAGGGGGACTCTGGAATTGCCACTCTGCAGTTCAGAAGGCAGACTTTATCTCAGCCTTCGCATCTGCTAAGTCACTCGACTTCCTGGCTCTGACAGAGACATGGATCACTCCAGAGAACTGTGCAACTCCAGCTGCTCTCTCTACCTCCTTTGCCTTCTCCCATTCTCCACGGCAGAACGGCAGGGGTGGTGGCACAGGTTTGCTTCTCTCTCGCTCATGGCGCTTCTCTGTACTCTCATTTTCTTATCTTAACATTTCTTCCTTTGAATTCCATGCTATCACGGTGTCTTTCCCCACTAAACTTCACATCATTGTTCTCTATCGCCCTCCAGGTCCACTGGGACACTTCATAGATGAGTTGGACATTCTTCTGAGTGCTCTCCCCTTAGAGTCATCACTTGTTCTTCTAGGGGACTTCAACCTTCCAACAGAGAGACTACATTTGTCCTGTCTTCTTCCACTGCTGTCATCATTCGATCTTGCTTTCAACCAGTCAACTCCAACACACAGAGCAGGAAACACACTGGACCTGATCTTCAGTAGACCTGCCCCAGTGTTGGATCTGACAGTAACTCCTCTTGACTTTTCTGATCATCATTTCTTGTCCTTTTCACTCTCCCTTCCTGCTTCTTCTGCACACACCTCCACGTCAGCTTCTTCTACCACCTACCGCAACTTTCGCTCAGTCTCCTCCTCTTGTCTGGTCTCTACTATTGTCTCCTCTCTTCCACATCCTGAATCATTTTCTTCCCTCCCTCTGGAAACTGCCACAAACACATTCCTTTCATCCATCTCCTCTTCTGTCGACCATCTCTGTCCTCTCTCTTCCAGGGCAAGATCCTCTCTGTCAACTCCTTGGCTGACAGATGTTCTCCGAGACAACAGAAGAGTACTGAGACTGGCGGAAAGAAAGTGGAGAAAATCTCAAGATGATTCAGATCTCCACTCTTACCAGTCTCTTCTCTCAAGGTTCTCAACAGAAATAACAGCGGCGAAATCTTCCTTCTTCAAGGAGAAGCTGGAAGCATCAGCCTCTGATCCACGCAAGCTCTTCAACATTTTCTCCTCTCTTTTAAACCCTCCCACTCCCCCACCGCCCTCTACTCTCTCCCCTGAGGATTTTGTCACCTTCTTTGAGGAGAAGGTTGATAAGATTCGCAGATCCTTTTTCTCTACCAATATCCTTCCTACTGAACACCACCCTCCACCTCATTCCCTGTCTTGCTTTTCTCCTCTTTCCACAGATGACATCATACAGTTGGTCTCATCCAACAATCCTACTACCTGTCCACTGGACCCGATTCCATCCACGCTATTTCAGACAATAGCACCTGACCTTCTACCTTTCATCACTCATGTCATCAACAGCTCCTTGTCAACAGGCCATGTACCAGCTATCTTCAAGACTGCAAGAGTGATCCCCATCTTGAAGAAGCCTACTCTGGACTGTTCTGACATCAGCAATTACAGACCTGTATCTCTTCTTTTCTTTCCTATCTAAGGTCTTGGAGCGCTTCTGTTTATAACCAACTGTCTCTATTTCTTTCTCTGAACAACCTACAGGACCCGAACCAGTCTGGCTTCAAACCGGGCGCACTCTACTGAAACTGCTCTCATCGCAGTTACAGAGAAGCTGCATGCTGCTAGATCTGCCAAACTGTCTTCGGTCCTAATTCTGCTTGACCTCTCTGCAGCCTTCGACACCGTTGACCACCAGATCCTCCTGTCTGTCCTCAGAAGACTTGGAATCACTGGCACTGTCTGGCAGTGGTTTAAGTCTTATCTAGATGGGAGATCTTACCAAGTATCTTGGCAGGGGGCCACATCTGCTCCTTCCAGGCTCACCACGGGTGTCCCACAAGGCTCAGTCCTCTGCTCTTCTCTCTTTACACTCGTTCTCTTGGTGATGTAATATTCTCCCATGGATTTTCCTATCACTGTTATGCTGATGACACTCAACTTGTCCTTTCCTTTCCACCTTCTGACACACAGGTTTCATCTCGGATCTCGGCTTGTCTTGCTGATATCTCATCTTGATGTCGGCTCATCACTTGAAGCTGAACCCCAGCAAGACTGAATTACTGTTCATCCCTGGAACTTCAAGTCCTCGCCAGGATCTTTCCATCTCTTTTGAGAACTCGCTGGTCACCACATCTGCTGAAGCTCAAGTCTTGGTGTAGTTGTGGATGACCAGTTATCGCTTCAACCCATGTTGCAAACCTGACTCGGTCATGCAGATTTCTCCTTTACAACATTCGAGAATTCGACCTTTTCTGTCTAGCGAGGCTACTCAAGTGCTTGTTCAGTCTCTTGTCATTTCAAGACTTGACTACTGCAACTCACTCCTGGCTGGTCTTCCTATGCGTACCATCAGGCCCTTGCAACTGATCCAGAACTCGGCGGCTCGACTTGTCTTCAATGTTCCTAAGTTCAGCCATGTTACTCCTCTGCTGCGCTCTCTTCACTGGCTTCCTGTAGCTGCCCGCATCAGATATAAAACCCTGATGCTGGCCTACAAGGCTAAGAATGGACCAGCACCTCCATACATGGTGGCAATGGTCAAATCCCGATCTGTATCCAGAGCTCTTCGAGCTTCAAGCACAGCTCGGCTTGACCCACCATCTCTCAGGACATGCGGAAAACATGCATCCAGACTTTTTTCAGTTCTGGCACCTCAGTGGTGGAACGAACTTCCACTGAGTGTCCGAATGGCAGAGTCTCTTGCTGTTTTTAAGCGAAGACTGAAGACACATCTGTTTCAAGAGCACTTAAATTAAATTTTACTACACTAGCATGTATTAAATATTTGTGACTGTAATGACTTTTCTTGCTTTTATCTGTTTTCTTAGTATATATTTGAGTATATCTAGGCATCCATACTGACTGTATCTAATAATATCTTTGCTTAAAGTTTCTTCCTGATTTTAGCCTAAACTAACTAGCTAGAGATTTTGTTCTGAGTAAAACAATGAAGCACTTTTTGTAAGTCGCTCTGGATAAGGGCGTCTGCTAAATGCCGTAAATGTAAATGTAAATGTAGAAGGCCTAGACAGTCTCGATCACTGCTTGTAATGGCAACTGCCTCACCCAGCCGCACCCACTCCTCAGTGAGGGTGCTGCTGGCTCTCCTCATGAAACATACAACTGTGTGTCCTCCACATGCCTATAACTATAAACACAAAATAATCACCTGTAAACTCACACATTCAACGGACTTTTTACACTTTTTAGTCTCTCCCATCCATCTCCCAGCAACCTCTGCTGACGAGTGGGCGGGGCTTGTCAGACCGTATGACCGGCACCGTCACAGTATATTTTCATTTTCACTTTATGCCCCCGTGCTTCGTACGATCGACAACTTTAAACAATCTTTTTCTTCACTTACATACACCGCATCACACCGTGTGAATTCAAGATACAAACAGTTTTTCACAACTACTACGTACTTTGCTATAACTTTTGCTATAAATGGGAAAGCTGGTAACACGCAATATGGCATCTTTAGCACGGCGATAAGCGCCTTCTGTAAAATTAATTAATCGGTAATTAATCGGTAACCTTGTCGGTAATTAAGAAACAGAACATTTCGACATTGATATCGACAAGCATAGTTTTTTCTTTTTACTTTACAGTCAACGCTATAAATATACAATGATGCTTACCGTACGATGATGCTTGATGAACCGCTAACCACTCATACAGCACATATATCAGGAAGACTTCAGGTTCAGGTTACTGTAACACCCCTCCTCCGCGACTTCTTTCTCTTCTCTCCCTCTAGTTAGTGTCTGGCTCTGTTCGATAGACTACACACTGTATACTGCATACTGCACTCAGTATATACTGGATACTGCATACTGGTCCTCGTAGTAGTATGCAGTACAGTTTCCACTATATGACAAAATAAAAGCTACGGGGTCACGTGAACGTGTAACAGAGATTAGCGCTTCTTTTGAAGTCTCAAAATGTCGGACTATTTATCGGTTTTTAGAAGGCGGAGAAGATTTTAAGAACAGCTACCGTTATAGCTTTCATTTTGGATGAGTTTAATGTTTAACTCAGACAGCTAAGAATAGCCTACCACACAGTTATCACTACTGGTATCCATTGAGCTAAATACCAGTAGCCTACAGTATTTTGCTATCAACTCGTTCTTGTCCAATACTGAAATTAAACGTTACTGCAATTTGCTACACATATGTGAATCTACTAACCTTATAAAATGTATGAGTAAAATAAAGCTTGGGGCAATATTGAATCTTGGATTTTAGTTGATATTTTTGATTTTGCAAAAAAAAAAAACAAAAAAAAAAACACATGCATGAAATTTAAAAATTGACATATGAACAATAATATGCTGCATATATTTTTTATTTTTGCAAAAATAATAATGAATAATAACAAAGACAATAATTTCAAACACTAATTTATTGAAGATACACACGACAAACATATTACAAATATTGTTTAACCCCTTCATACAGGTTGTCAGGAGGGGTCATTATTGTCAACTTAATCTCAGTACACCTGTCCTTTGTCTGTACTTGAGTGATGCAAAGCTGTCACAAGCTACTGTCCCTTGTCCGTGCTTTCGAGGTGGAGTACCATCACACCTGGGGAAAGGCCCTGGAGGTGGACATTTTTCTTTATTGGCTCGCCAATGCCACATCCTACCACATGTTTACTGAGGCATTTGATGTTCCCCGAACAACAGTGCACGATGCTGTCCACCGCACTGCTGAAGGAATTATGGCTATTTTCAAAAGAGTGGTCCATTTTTCTTCCACTGAACTGGAGGACATCGGTGCAGGCTTCTGCCATGGATCACCCACTTCCTGTCATGTGGCTGGCTGTATTGACTGCAGCTGCATTCGGATAACGCCACCTAAAGGACTTTAAAGAGGACTTAAAGCGGACCAAAATTTACATACATTTACATTTTACATTTACGACATACATGTCTCTGCCGGTCATTCGTCCATTGAGTTGGAAGACTTGAGTGGGGAATTTGATTGGCAGTATGCGGTATCTTTTAGGTAGGTATTTCCTCAGGTGAGATTCCTGAGGTGGTGTAGTCATACTGAAGTGGAGTTATTCCTTTCGTTAGGGTAAGCTCTTTCAGTCAGGGTTTAGACCACTTCATAGTATAGAGACTGTACTGATTACTGAAGTTAATTATTAATGATCTGTTGTTGCCTTCTGACCAAGGTTATATTGCTTAATCTCATTGCACTTCTCCTGGTTCGTGGCCAGTTTGTAAACGTAAATGGAGACTTCCCAGAAACACCAAGGTTATTTTTGGTGTCCCGCAAGAATGTTTTACGTCCCATGCTTTTTTCATGTATGATTCCTCTAGGTCTCAGTTTTATTGAGAAATGTGTAAAGCACATCCACTGATGTTGAAAAACATTCTCTCACTTAATCCTTACAAAGCAGAAGTGCTTCTGCAAATTGGACATATTCTCTAAGCCCAGGAACATCTACTCCTGATGTCATTTTTTTTGCTGAGCTTCAACCTCTCTCAGCTACTCTGGCTCCTTCCACCTTCCAGACGCCCCACTGTTGTGGCCCACTCTCAGCTCAACACCAGCCACCTATCTCTCTGGTGCCCTGGGCAGATGCACTAGGTCATAAATGCACAAGAGGCATCAACATCTTTACCTGCCTCCAAAGCTTTAACGATGACCTGTTACCTCAGAAATTTGCTTATCTTTTTCAGTCTGACATAAGACACAATAGCTGTTGCACAGCCTTGATGGAGGCCTTGAGATGTAAAGGGATCAACATCTTTAGCTGCCTGTGAGGCCATAATCACGCATTACTCTGCCAGGAATGTAATGTACATCACTCCTGTTCAGGCTGCCAGTAGATTAACAAACAAACCCGATGTATCCCTTGTCTGCTAAATGGCTTAAGAGGACTTAATGCCTTGATCAGAGGCTTTTCAGCCCAGCAAGAAATTCTCAGTCTTACACAGAGCCAGACAGAAAACATGCTTCTTCATTCTGAGACATTGTTCTCTAAACAGTATGAGAGGCACCGTCTTTCCGTGCCTCCGAGGCTTTAATAACTATCTGACATCAAAGGATTCTAGCTTATCCTTCAAGTTGACACATAACACAATGACTTAAAGACAGCACTGAAAAAGACTTTGTGTTAAACTGCCTCAGAGGTGCGAATATCTTTACCAACTTCTCAGGTTGGTAATAATAACAAACCTGACAGAAAACTAGTTTGTTTTTCTTCTTTCTGAAAGTAAGCACAGCTACAAAAGAAGCCTGCAAGGAGAGCTTGTATTTGGGCCTAAGAGGCATTGACATCTTGACCTGCTTCTGAGGCTGTGCATCACAGGAATCTAACTCATGATTCTCTAGACTACTCGAGTCTGATAAACAGCTTGAAAGAAGACAATGTCTTAAAATGGCTTAAGATGGCTGTGAGAAATCAACTTGGTTACATTTCTTTTAGGCTAACAAACATGAACCTTCAAAATTATTTATCTATCAGGATTCTAGAACACAAATTCAGTCTATACAACAGTGAGCCTAGTGAATGAGTTTTTTCAATTCATAATGTCTTAACTGCTTCAGTCAGCTGCTTCTGATTTACTCCTAATTCATCCTCTTAAGTTACATAAAGCTAACTGCATTTTCTACTATACAAACCTACAATACTCAAAAAAAGTTAGGGATAATTGGCTTTCGGGTGAAATTTCAGGTCGAACCTAAAATGCAAAACTTTTACAGGTGAATTTAATGTTACCTCTAAACTTTTGAATGCACATATCCTGTTATAATAACTGTTAATAACTGTTAATTGTTTTAGTACCTTTTGCACAACTTGCTGTTCTCTAACAAGGGACTTAACGAAAAAAATCACAACAGGTGTTTGATCCATGAATCGACCAACACATTTCCTGGTTCAGTTAGAATTGGTATTGAAACAGTTCTCATCATCATGATGTTCACATTTTGACATCATGAAACCAAGGCGATACCTAATAACAGTACTCCGCCATTACGAGGCTTCAAACAGGATGTTCTCAGACAGAAGTGGCCACTGAGCTTAGAGTGTCAAAGAGTGTAATCAGCAGGTTGCAACATAGATACAGAGAGACTGGAAGAGTTAGGAAGAGTCACAGAAAAGCATAGAAGTGGACGCCCTTTGGTCACATCAAACACTGATGACCGCTTCATTGTGAACAGTGCCCTGCGGAACCAGATGATGAATGCCATACAACTAAAGGAGAGGCGCTCCCAAGCGTCAGACCATTTGAAACCCTTCAAGAAGAGTGGGATGCCATGACTCAGCAGACAAAACGCCGACTTGTGAATCATCAGTCTGCAAAATTTAAGTACACATGATTTCCAAAGATACACAGTGAAATTAAACACTATTGTTATTATTCATATTTATTCAATCATTCTTATAGAACAAGAGTGAGAGCACAAAATGAAGAGTGGAAAAAAGCTCATTTAGAAATAAATACAGAAATTACTCAAACTAAACACCTTTACACAAGTAAAATAATACAATTAAATAAAAGTTTAAGATACAATCAATTATTAATTTCCTTAAGTTTACTTTTCAGCCAGAAATGAAAGCTTGTTTCAAAAATAAAGAAAAATAAACTCAGAATTTCTAAATCCAAACTCATTTATTCTCAGTTGCCTGAAGGTCCTTTCCAACACTGCCTAATTCAGACCAGAAGTAGATAAATTTGGAACTGTAAGCACATAAAATTTTGAATAACTTGTCCAATAACCTTTTAGGCTATCCACTCTGACATGAACAAAGACAACATTCGGAAACATACAGCTGCAGATAGAAGTCGCGCGAGACAGCGATTTCAGCTTCCATAGTGAACATTTTTCAGACTTTGCCTGACCCCAACCATGTTAATCGCTGTCGGAAAAGAAACACGCAACGAAACCCCTATAAGTAACACACGCACGCGTATACACATGCACACACGCATGTGCACGTGTGCCTGTGTGTTCACACAGACACTCAATGCACTTTCGCTAAATGACCCTGAAGAGGTTGGAGCAGAGGAGAGGGAAGAGGGTCTGCGCTCAGCCCCTTCACCCTCATGAAGAGTGAACACCCAGCCTTCATCGTGCCCCCAGGGTCGGGTTGCTTCAGCCTCAATTCAGTGCAGAGACCCAGGAGTGAGCAGACCAAACCCTCGCCGACGTCCTAGCAACCAATAACGAATGCGGTCAAAGATCTGGACAGCCGCACCTGCAGTCACAGCACTGAGTCTTTGTGGCCTTTTCAACACCGAATCCTCAATCTCCCTGCACGTGAATCGGGACATGTTCAGATCAGGCCTCGGCCTTTAACTGTGACGCAAGCTCAAGGCTCATTGCCCCCAGGTCCTCACCCCGCCCCGCGCCGTTGTCCCTCCCCCCCCCCAGTGAGGGCAACCGTCCAGATCTCAGGAACACTCCTCCCCGATGCGCTGGCACGAGCGGCCCACCTTACGCTCCAGCTTCACCATTTTTCTCACGGCCTCCTGCCGCCCACGGCCCTGGTGATCAAACATGCAGTCGTGCTGCTCGGGCAGACGATGGCGCATGCAGAACACATATCCTGCAGGAGTGAAGGAAGCAGACTATTACAATTGGGACAAAGCAGGCCATGGATGCATCTGAGGAGATGTTGGTGAAAGTGGTGGTGATGGTTGAAAGAGTGGCGGTTGAGGTAGTGTGTTTGAGAATGGAGGTGGCTTGAGTTGAGGTGCCGTTTGTGAGTGTGATTTTTGGCTACACTAGAATTTTCAGTCCAACTCCAAAAAAAATTCTCCATGCACAAAAAACAAACGAACAAACAAAAAAACGCCTCAGTTTTGCCTTATTCACACTACAATACAAATGCTGCCGTTTTACAACTATCTCCTTTGGAAAGTGTATTTGAAAAACGTGTGTTTTCAGTGGTTTTAGTCTGAATTAATTGTTTATCTGGATGAAGGGGCAAAATGTACGAGAACAGCTGCTTTTCCAATGTAGAAATTGTTAGGAAGTGTGGACCAGGCCTTGGAGAGTCAGAGATGTTGTGCTTGTGGGCTACTAACCGCAGCGGCAGGAACCCAGCTCCTGATGCACCAGCTCCAGTCTGCTCTGACAGCGGTAGCAGCGGCGACGAGTCTTCTGCCTCGGCTCTCCGGGCGGCTCCTCCGGTGAAGGCCTGCTGTCAAGCTGAGCCTTCTTCCTTACTGACTCCTCATCTTCGGAAATGGAGTCAGTCAAGAGGAGGAGGAGTCAGTCAAGAGTTAAAAACAAAGTTCCGCTAAAAAAAAAAAGTCATTCTTTTTGGCTCTGGTTGGTACCTGAGTCACAGGGCCGTTTCGCAGACGTACTGAGAGTGCTGTTGGACGTGTCTGTGCACAGAGCACCTGCTAGAAAACCAGAGAGTGCGCGCACACACACACACACACACACACACAAAAAATAATCAGCCCAGTCCACAAACTGGAACAGTATACCAGCACCGTACAGCTGTATTTTTCATTTGAAAACAAAAGTCGAATTAGACCTTCTAATTTGCCCTGGTTAAAGTTGGCCAAGGCAGGAAGAGTGTGGACTAACATGGAGGAAAGCTGCTTGGTCACCAAAGACCAACTGTACCACATTGTTCTTTACTCACAGGTTGCTTTGATAGCTCTGAGCAAGATCAATTCTATTACTTACGGGAAGTTTGTGTAACAACAATAACTAACAAGTGTTTATACCTGCAGTGACTGGACTTATTTACTTTAAACACCTTGTAAAGGAGAGCATGAAAACTATTATAATTAGCTATTGTGAAAAGCAGCAAAGCTTTGCACAAGTTGGCCTTTGCTTCCCTTTTAAATGTTTTAATTATTTTAAGTTTCGTAAGTAAAAGATGCAGTGACAACCTATTTTCAATCTGCACTTCCACAAAAATGCCACCTGATTACAAATGAACAGACCTAATCAGTAAAGGTTTCAAAGCTATAATGTTTAAATGGTTCATTTGATTAGAGCACATCTAATTTAAAGTAAATCTCACAAAGAGCACTTAAACCTTCATCATGACCACCATTCTGAATCCAAAGTCCTCGAACACAAGGCTAAAAACAACACTGCTCTAAACGTTTTTTTAAATTACCTATATAAATGGCACATTAAAAACTGTAAAACTCTGGTAACAGTCAGCTTCGATTCCCTGGACAAATGCTACTTCAGGTTTTCTATGGAAATTGATTTTAAAATGACAAATGAGCCTGTATATTACATTTGTGAGTAGTTGCCTACGGTTTGTTTGCTCCCCTGCTGAGCAGTTATTTTGTTCTCTCTCACAGTTTTAGCTATTTGCTGGGGAAGTCACACTTAAGGTTACAAATATGCAAGAATAAAATCTCTAGCTTGAGTATCTAAAATTAACAGTCAAAGAAAATGGTTAGCCAACCATTGTAAAACAAATAAACTAACAAATATTCTCAGACCTTGCAAACATTCCCATAGTTCAAGTTAATATTTAAGTACCTGAAGCTAACAGCTGACAAACAGATGACCTGGAAATATCTGAATGTCATCTTGCAGCCTTGATCACACAGTAAATGCTTTAGACTCTACATTAGCCAACAATTCAGATGCTATGGTATAAACTGCTCATTAAAAAGGCTATTCATATTTAATACACCCCCTAAATATGATTGAAATCTAATCCTACCCTCAAATTAATGATGTGCCACACATGTTACATTCATTTGAAAAATATAGGCCTATACAATTAAATGTAGCCTATGATTTAAAGATTTACTTTTACATGCATGCAATCAGAAATATTTGTATGTTATTACTTTAATAAAGCAAAATGAATTGAAGATTACTTTTTATTTTATGGACTTAATCATGCAGACTGAATTTCTTACAGTCATTGATAAGAGTAGCATTCAGTAAATGTAAGAATTGCAATAAGGTCAACAATGCCCTTATTGTATCTTAACATTTCTCATAAACATGCATTTTTAAAAAGACAGGATTCCCAGACAATTAACAGTCTTCAAAATTACTCTCCTGAATCTTTTCAATCTTTAAATGTGTAGCATTGTTCCTCCATTATATAAAAAGTACCCTAATATATCTATAAAAAAAAGGTTTAGGACAGTTCATATTTCTCACCCCTAATCATAAAGTGTCCAGGAGGTGGCGCCAGACTTTACCTTCCTGTGAGCTGAGGTCTGCCTCCTTAGTGGTGGACTTCTCTGGGCATGTGGGTATCGCCAGTAAAGCCTGACTTGTGCTGCTGCTGCTACTCTCATCGCTACTACGTACAGAACACTGGATATTTCCAGATGCTGGATTGGGCTTTGAGGAGCAGTCAACGTCCGGCTGTTTCTTCTGGATGTCTGCAAGTTGAATCTTTAATCAGCTTTTGATCATCTGCACAAAATGTTTTAGAGCAAGGAAAACTCTAAACTTTGCAATGCTCTGTCCCTCTAAGACATAGGCTATGTTCACACAAGAGGTAAAAGTGGCCCAGATTTTCTGACTAGGCTAAACACTGTTTTTCTATTTAGGCTGTTGACAACATCAGGCTCCTGAAAAAAGCCGCGTGAATAGCAGAACAATAGCAGAAGCTTTATATGAAACGCTCATCCAGAGGCAAACAGTCAAAATGGAGTCAACAGTAACAGCTAGTAGCCTCAAGTTAACGCTCACGCTAATCTGCAGTGGAGACCAGCTGCAAAGTCAGAAACAAATTACCATGAGAGCGAGGATGAGAGAGTGTATGATGGGTCTCTCTGGAGACATGGCAACTACTTCAATTTTCATGAGGTCTTTTACCCAACTACCCTGAAACTGAAATTCCGCATCACTACCGTCATCCGTATTTCCAAGACGGAGCAAAATTATGATGATTGCCGAGTTGGTCATACAAGTCTCGTGCATTTCAATCTGGCTGTTCAGACTGAGTTGCATTGCTGCGTATTGGATACATATTAAATTTCAGTTGAAAGTGGCCCAAATCAGAATTGCAAATGTTACTAACAGTGTGGTTTTCGCCAATCACACTGCCATCCAAATGACAAATCTGTTTCACATATGGAGAAAAAGATCAGATTTGGACCACTTTTACCTGCTGTGTGAGCAAAGCCTCCAAGGTTGCTAGTCAGACATCTGGAGATTAGATTTTCACTGAGAGACAAGCCATTAAGCCTAAATCAAAGACTCATGTATAGGTTATGTTCCATCATTATAATCAAATATCTCTCTTACATGGTTTTATCAGCCCTCAAAAGTTGGAAACTTACCAGCGAAGCATTTGGAGCACAGGTTCATGGTTTTGGCAGATCTACACAAAGACAAGAAACCAAATCAGACAGGCTCACCCAGTGAGACACCATTTTAAAACTAGCTTTTTATATTATACTCATGGCAGAAGGTGTTTATCACATGCAAAATATCCAGTTCCAGCATACTTAATTATCTAATATCTAATTATATAATAATTATCCCACTTAAGAAAGAATGGGAAGAAAAGGAAAAACAACAACGAGTGGGAAAGCCACCCAGTAAACCCGATAACCATTCAGTAGTCCAATCAACAAGTCTTCTTTACTAAGAGAGACAAAAGCACACGGCTACAGACCCTGCTTGTTGACCACTATGTGTGTTTACCTTCTTGCTGGGCACCTGTTACTATTCTGCTGGTCTGTACACTGGCCGGCTGCCAAAATGAGCTTAACTTTGCAGTTCTCACATAGCACGCTACACAATGTGAATGAGCGAAAACAGTCTTGCAATTTGTCACTTTGTGCAATTTAAAATGACAAGTGACAGCCCCAGTGACTAATGAGAGCCTGGATTTCATCATCTGCAAGCCTGGTCTGTCAGTTACCTTTTTGGGCCAGTACTAATTTGTCAATGCAGCGTTATTATTGGAGGTGGGTAGAAAAATTGAACTTCACTGTGCTGGTTGCTGGATCGATTGCCTTCTTATTGAACACTACTGCTGGGAACAACAATGAAAGCAGCCAGGTCACTCGTGCTTATCCTATGGACCACTGCATTCCAGAGAACACGCATCAAATGGGTGCCGTCTTCACAAACAAATATCGCAAACAAACCCTTAATGCACATGACAGAAGCCTGCAACATCCTGGCTGTGCTGACAGGAGCCCCCAAAATGCTGCTGGGGCAGGTGAAGACTGTACAGGCGAGCACACATTCACCACTGCACTTGTAAACACAAATCAGGCTACTAGGCTTCATGAAGTTGGTGGCTTCTCGACATATTTAACAGAATTTGGGCCAGACCTACTCAAGCTTCTAGGCTAAATGTTTAAGTCACTACCAAGTTTTAAATGTATATTAAAAAATATCTCCCTTCCTCACACACACACACACACACACATATATACTTAGCTACTGATACAGAGCAGGAAATGAGAATAGGAGAGCCCAGAAGTCATTCATCCCACACTTATACAATACTGAACTGATAAAATCTCTGGGGTGATTATGAGTTTAGAAAAAAATATTTCTCAAAACACAGGAAGGACAAAATGTAAATGGTAAAGCATGGCAGACAGTATTACTGACAAAATAAAGAGAATATAGGCTTAGATCACTCTTTCATAAACCGAACACTTGCAAACTGATCTTGTGACTAATTCCTTGGGATTTCTGACAAAACATTGGATATTTATTAATGACAACAGCTTTTGAAATTTGACCATATGATTTTCCCCCCCATTTCCTGTTTGTTCATAGTAGTAATGGCCTGATATAAAAATACTGATACAGATTACTGACAGTCTTGAAATATTCACATTACTCAAATATATGAACATTTTAACTAACTTGAGTCCTCACAACAGAGAAAGGCTGATTGTCCATGGTCAAATAACTTCCGAGAATGTCAAACACTTGAACCACTGAGTGGAGTTAGATTTAGTCAATAAAAACCTTTTGAGTTTGTATTTGAGAAGTGACAATTTTATTCAAAGTGTTTCCTGCTTTATCTAGGCTATTTATGAATTAAGAATAAGTAGCCTAATTTCTTGTTTAAGCGGAAAATACAAGCAAAGATAAACTTCATTTGAATATTTTTGATGTTGCATTTCTGGAACAATCACTGCAGATTATCGGTCATTTTAAAACACGTTTAAAGATTTAGCCCACGTTTGGTCAGATTTAACCTCATAGTCCAGGGTCATGTTTGATTTTTAAAGAGTAATAATTTTTGTGCTTTTATTCTGCATTTGTATAAAGCGTAATTCTTAGGGCTGGAAAGGCATGACATACCATTCTGTACGTCTGGCCCTTACACTATACTAACCCAACACCCGAGGAGCCGAACACGTAAGACTACACGTCAGGGCCCGCATGACTGAAGCCAAGTGTGGACACTCGCCTGTCACTCGGCAAGCAGGACTTTCTATCTTCATGGTTTGTGCTCTAAACGGGCATAGTCTTGTGTCGCTTTGATTCAAGGCTAGTATGAGCAAACAACATTAACAAAATTAAACCAAGCATATTAAATATCCAAACTAGAAAAAAAAAAACAGTTTACCTTTAGCAAAATATTTAGTCTATCACACACACCAGGCATCGGTAGATAAGATATGCAAGTTAACTCCTAACTAAACGACCTTGTATAACAGGCCAAGGGACAGATACAACCATTTTAATGTCAGGCAGTCCAACTGACTGTTTTTGAAACAGTTAACTACAAAAATGTTGATTGGGGATAAACATCATAGCTAGCCATCTAAACCAGAATGGCTAGATACTATTAAAACAATTAAATTTCAAGGCATTCTCAGGAGACCTCACTTTTCTCGACGGTAACGTAAAAACCACAATACCCACACTTTTAACCTAACTAACGTCACACCTGTGGTGGTAAAATGATTTACAATAATTTCACTTTTTCAAAAGCAACATAATCTGCATTTTGTCCAAAGCTAGCCAGTCATCTTCCCCAACCCCACTTGGCCAGCCTAACAATGGAGGTTAATTCGATTTCTCCCCTTTTGAAACTGAACCTCTTACTTTTCTTATATATGAGCGAAATAACTAACGACTTACCCCCAAAATCCACAGGGGCATCGAGGTGGTAAACTCGGCGCTTTTCTGCGTTCACTACCGGTATCTTCCATGACTCCAATGTGTTGAAACTAGACTAGCTAGCTACGACGTAAGAGCAGGGACGGTTTGGGGGCCTGCTGTTAGGAAAAGGTTAGCTACCGACAAAACATAAAAAAATACTTTCCATAAATGTGATTTCTCATTTACCTCAGCTATTCAAAAATGTTTTCGGATACGGACAGCCGCGGGACAGCTTAACGCGCAATGTGTCTAATTTTGTAATACACGACCGACTGGGAATCGGTAGTACCGAAATCAAAGCGACCAGCTGGAAGGCATGTACTGTGCTCAACGAAGAGGGGGGTTAGAAGTAATTATAATGTACATATTATGTAACAAGATGTACAAAATGTAAAATTAATTAGCTGATGTTATCAAATGTTTTATAAAACTTCATATACTTAATTGCTATTATAAACAATCCCTTTCCAACTTGGAAAATGATAATCAAATTTCGTTTAGTCTCCCTACAAGCAATAATACCATCTTCCACATTAGTTTCCATAACGAGATGTGTAGTCCGTTTAAAGTGCGCCGGTCCGTTTGCAACCCATTCTAAGTATTTACACCCAAGATATACATAAACGCATAACAGAGACTACTAAAATACAATTCTGAAAAATGAATTTTAATCAGATTAAGAGAAACATAAATGGGAATACACATGCACATTGAAAAACGAAGAATTAGTTCCAGACCTCTCGGAAATAAACATGCATCCTCTCTTACAAAACGCCTACATTAAATCTCGGTCTTAAATACAAATGACGTGATCGAGTAAAGGGACAGGGGAAGGGAGCATAACTGTGCGCAAGAAACGGCTTAATATCAACCAAACGTTCCAATGTTCAACACGTTCAAACTTGGAAGACCGGTCTAGAAAACACGGAGCATACACAATATATTATTATTCTCAGCAGGTTGCAGCAAACTTAACCTTAAATGCACAGAGGCAGCTAACTCTTTACTAAACGATCGATAAATCTGTCATTCACCCACTGAATGAAATTTTACGAGCACCAACCAGCGGTTGAGAAATCCATACAATTCAGATTTTAATTCTAATGCACTAGTTAAGCCCACTTCACTTCCCAAAGTGCAAATGTATCTCGAAGAAAGTCAATCTTAGTATTATAAAGCAAATACTGAAATACTAGTTCTGAAAGAAACATCCACAATCCCACAATATATATATATATATATATATATATATATATATATATATATATATATATATGCAACAATCGATTTGAATAAATATAACATTTTAAGGGTTATAGAAATTTAAGAAGAAATCACATACACAATATCTAAATAACAATATTCTCTAATAAATAAGACCACAACAAGATGAACAGATTTAAAAAGCTGAAGGATTCAATAACAGAGTTAAGACAATGGCTGCTTCCTAATAATAACTGAAAGTTTTGCTGACAGTGTTACAATACAGAAATGCTTAAGGAAATCTTTTTTTTTTTTTGAGGGGTGGGGGTGGCTAGAACATCTCATCCAATACTGACTAAATAACCATTTAAATGCCACAAGACTTGTCACGAGGCATTACCTAAGTACTATTCGACAGAGCATAAAGTTCTCACTCCCTGGGGGAAATACTATCACCTATAATTTTGAGGCCCAGAGATGAACGTGAGCTGCTCTTGACAAGCTCTCTCATCACAGCGTTTGCACTAGAGTGAAAAACATTAGCAGCATTTGACATATCCATGGCAACACAAAGCTCACAAGGTTATGTAAGGTTGTGCTCCATTTCCCCATGGAGTGTTCGCTCAGTGTTGTGCAGGTGAGGAGGAGGAGGATGACGAAGAGGAGGCATGGGAGGGGAGCAGACTGTGAGTGCGCGAGGGTCGTGGGGGTCGGGCTTGCTGGGAGGGAGGGCTTTGATCAGGCCAGGTGTTTCCTGGGCTTCCTTCTCTTACTTCAGTGTCCAGCTGAGCGGGACATTCAAAGTGCACACAGTGGAAAACCTGGGCAAACAAAGCAATGACGGACATAAAGAGAAACAAAATGAGAAGACAACATCCAGCTTTTAGGCTCTTCTTAAATACAAAGCCAACTGCATCTTCTTACCTCGTTCGCAGTATTGTGCGTCCCCACTATACGAATAAAAGAGGCTGGCTGCTTGTCGAACTTCAGCGTCTGCCAGGACCTGTGCAACCAGGCAGCGTAGGGAGACACAAGTTAAAGTTTGTCACAGCAATGTGAGGTAAGGGTGGAGGCAGCTGGAGACACTCACCTGCATGGTACCTTGGTACGGTCCACTACTCTAATCCAGTGCTGCTGATTGGTGGAGACCTCAATGTAGTAACTGTAGGAACGCTCATCACAGTCCCACAGCAACAGGCTAAATGTTCAAAAACGAAGGATAATACATTAACAAAAATGGATTATGAACTTGAAAGTACACATTTTTTTCTTCACACACTCAATACCTCCACACAGGTGTCCCTACAGTTCTTGTAACTTTTTTTGCACTCCCATGGTACAGTGAGATGCATCTATTCTACAAAGTTCTATTACCAGTCATTTACTTAGACCCCCCCCCCCCACACACACACACACACACACACACACACACACACACACTCTTTTACCGCATTGAGCTCACAACATATGGCTGTGCGAGCTGGATGACTATGGCGCCAGAGCCCAGCTGGTGGCAGGTGTAGCCCGAGTCCCAGTCGTAGTTGCGGGTGTCCCCATTCAGCAGTGCGTTCCTGCTGCGGCTCACCCCCTCCGTCACGCTGGCGCACGCAGAAATAGTGGCCACGTTTTCATTGGGGACTGGACAGATACACAGCATTGAAATCAGAAGGGTAAACTGCTGTTGGCTACCATGTTTTATTTGCTTTTTATTGGTGCTTTTGTTGTTCTCAATACTTAAAAATATAAGTATTTCAAAGCTTTGGCCAAATAGCAAAATGAGACTAATTTTGAGACTGATGTTCATTAGAAAGAGTCCAACAGAAATCTTATATAATACTAAAAGAAATAACTTGTTCTGTATGTCCCTTGTGATGTCCCTTACCTAGAAGACCATTCTCCAGTGTGAAGGGCCGCTGGGTGTACATACATTCAAAGGCCACAAGATGGAAGACCTTGTTTACGGTGTTGTGTGTTCCAACGATGCGCACATACCTGCAAACACAAGCAATTCACTGAAGCAAGTCAGTAGCTTTGTTTGGGAACAGACCCCTCCAATTTATTATTAAATTATTATCATGGACAAAAGATGCATCTCCTTATATCCCCGTCTCACGGCCTCATGATTAAGCAACTAGAACTGTTTGAGTGGATGCTGTGTTTGGGTTGACGCGTTACCTGCACACTCGAGGAGGAAAGTGGAGATTCTGCCAGGAGCGGCAAAGGTACTTTGAGTGATCCACCACTCGAACCCAGTCCAGCTCATCCATAGACACCTCTATGTAATAAGAGTAGGACCTACAGAGAGAGAAAACTAAATATATTATACGACAGGAGTTTGTACACCTGCAGTTGGAGGCAGGAGCGAGGAGGGCAGCATACCTGCTGTCACGGTCCCACAACAGTATACGGATGTGGTTGATGATGAACGCTTGGCCAAGCTTCACCTGGATCCCCGCCCGGCCATCCTCTTCGATTGGGTGCCTGGAGAAACCGTGGTCGAGGTCGTAGTTTTGAGTATCTCCGTCCAGCAACGCTGACTTCAGTTCCCCCTTCACCACCTGGGCACCGTACTTCATTGTGGCAATGTTCTCCTCGGGAACTACGCAAAGAGATGATGACTGAAGCTCAAATGATGTGTGTGTGCAAGTGAGTGTTTTAATTAAAACCAAGAAAGATTGTGCAGACAGAGTTAAAAGAATTAAGAGGATTTTCATCGTTCAATTTTGATGATAAATCCCAAAATGTGCCCATCACACAAAACAAAACTCACAGGAAAAATACACCAGAGAACGTTATGTTGCTGTTCTCCACAAAATATATAATGTAAAATATTTAATGCTGAAGGAAAATTTCAAATCGGAGAACTTCACCGAAAGAAGTTATAGAGCTTATCGATAATGTTTCAGTGGAACTCACTGAGCATTCCACGGTAGTTCAAATCCATGTCTCTGCTTTCTGAACGCATCTTGATGGCATCAAGGAGGTCATCCGGGCTGACCAGGCCTGAGGGCCGCACGACGTTCAGCATCTCCGTCAGGGTCATGAGTGGCAGGCGCACCGATGACATCACTTCTTGCGTGGCCTCTCCTTCTCCGTTCTGGCGACACCAGCGACACAAGGCCTGGAAGATCTCTTTCTCACTGGCTGCGAATGAATCCCGGCGGACCACCATCAGCAAGGCAGCCTAGAACCACACAGGAAAGGAGAAATGCAGGAGGGTTCAGTAGAGCGAGCCACCCTTCTCAAGATCACATATACAAGTCAAAAGAGACATTGAACTGTAACTAACCTGAGTTAATCAAATCCAAGTTTGTGAGTTTAAATCAAAGAGACTAAAAATCTACTGATCCAAAACACAGATGAAAGGGATCGTTCTTTCTTTATTAAACAAACAATAAAAAAAAAAACCTATGAAACCTTTATCTGACTGAGTCAGATTTACCTTTGAGAGTGTGAGGAAACCATCTGAAGCAAGGACCTCAGAGGCATGACGGTCCATGTACGCGCAGCAGGCGGCACTGAGCGTGCTCAGAGAGTACAGCGTCGCCACATCAAACACCATGCAGACGTTGTGAGTATTCAAAATGGTACGCAGAAAATCTGACGTGGAGTCTTCCAAAAGCTGAAGGCCATAGCGATGAGCCAGCCCTAGGAAGTCCAGCAGCACCTCCTCCCGAGTCGCGCTGAGGCTGACTCGCCCTGTGTAGAGATAATTGAGCAGCATAGAGAAGGCCTCTGCTCGCGTCTCCTCCAGACACACCTCGGCCTGAGGCTGGGACTCCTTCATGCCGCCATACAGCAGTGCTCTGCAGGAGACAAAAGCTCCATATTGAGCAAGGTCACATCTCCGTTTAACAAATAGTTTAGGCAGCTTAGCATAGCCAGATACCGCAGCCATGTTATATAGACAGCAAAAACCGCGGTGTAGCAGTTTACGAAGAAACAAACACACACACTTCCAAGAACACAACTTCATTCTACCTGAAATAGTGACATCGTGCTGCAAGTATCACACGATGTGCAGGAAAGCGCTTTTCCTCAACGACGAAAGTTACATCACTGTACTCTTCCCCTGGAATTAGCGCACCAAGCTGTTCCGATAGTAGATGAACATGGTCGATCTCGGACACGGAGCCCAGCGACCGTAAGGGGTGGCTATTACTGCTCATGACCGGTGGAGGTGTCACATCTGAAGAAGATTAAAAAGCATAAATTGCCAGTGATGGTCAAGAAATCCTAATGTGTATAAGACTTCGTTTCGAGTAAGATACCCATAATGAATTAAAACGGCTAGTTAACTTCACTGAAAGTTGACACTGTTATTCCAATTTCATTAAGTACGGCTATGGCTTTAATTTTAATGCATGGTCTTTCATATAGTCATAGTCACCGGGCTTAAATTTACAGCTTTTCATTGAATACGTTGTACCGTTTGTGATTAATAGCTAGCCATCTAGTTAGCTAGATAGGTGTCGCGTTGCAGACGAGCAGAATAAACAGAAAGGGTTAGCTAGCCAGCTAGCTAAATAATTTAACCTACCAGTAGATGCAACCCTATCACGGTTAGCGAGTACTTCCCTCTCTCGGGTGTCAGATTTGCCTTGACCAAAAATGTCTACCAGTTCAATTGTAAACGCCTCAAACCCCCCCACAAAATAACTGTTTGACAGAAGGAATATATCCTTCCAGGCTATATCCTAGCTAGCTATGACGAGATAAACAACACAGATGTTAAACGGGTCAAAACCCGGATGTTGTTCTGCGTTCGCTGAGTTACACAATGGTTCAAGTAGAACAGTGCCCCCTGTGTGTTGGAGGCGTACCTGAACAGCAGCCCTTAAGGTTCTAATCGTGCTACAATGCAATTAAGTATAGCAAGAATTCGATCAAATGAAACCTTGAGATGCTTATGAATTACAAAAAACATATAGTTGTATGTTTTATATGTAGTATATAATTAATGTATAAATAGATCATACATAATGCCTAACGTAGAAGCACCGCCGAAAAAGTAACACGCAACGTATGTAAAAACAATATTCACGGTAATGTTATTCTCACCTGGCTAGGCTATTACCTCAAAAGGTAAGAATTTTCTTGTATATAAATATACATTTCGAACACAAGGTAACAGAATTCTACAGAACACACGCACACACAAAAATCGAGAATATTTAATCCAGTTGTCATTTTCTTCAGTTAAAAAACAGAATATTGTATTTTCCATCCATACTTTTGAGGTATTACTCTTAAATTAAATTACTCTTACTCTTAAAGGTGAGCCTTCACCTTTACGAGCTTTTCTGTGCAGCAACATATAATTATTTACGATAACCACTGATTGTTGTACCATATTTATTTAGTTTTCAGTACATATCACAGTTATAATGGACAAAGTTGGAACCATACTTTAAAACACCATAATTATAATATTAACAAGGTTTAGAACACCACATTATCCCAATATCTTGAAGTGTGACCTGAAGTGATTAGCATTGTACCACATATAATGTACTCACTAGACTGTACATAAATTATGCACAACACACATTGTGAAAATTCATATGTGCACATTACAAAAATTTACATTTGGCAACACATGAATGCATGCAACACATTAGCAGCTTCTTAAGACTCTTTAATAGATAAAATATGTGAGGTAATGTCAGTGGTAAGTATTGTGAGACCATTCAGTCAGTACTTTGGAGTTAAGCATGACTAAATAAATATTCCAGTACACCACTAATGAGATAATAGAGATAGCATACAGTGTAATATTTCTCTCCAAACAGTCTAGACTTTCTGAGTGTATGAGGTCAAAGATACCATGTTGTTGGGACTGAAAATCTCAATCCAGTACCCATCTGGGTCTTTTATAAAGGCCTGCCCTTTTATATAGCCTGTATAAGAAACAAACAAGCAAAAAAGGTGATTGTTGAGAACAGCAAAAAAGACTCATAAATACAAAGTTTGTAACAATGCTTATAATTGATGATTATAATAATCATCCTGCATGTGGATAACATGTGAGCAGTTGGAGGCAATTTCTCTGATGCCTTAGAAATGAAAGTCTTAAAAAAATAAATGCTAAAGAAATCAGTGCCATTTCAGAGTGTAAAATAAGGACATGCCTTCATCTGGTTTCTGCACAAATGTCACTCCCATTTCTTCAAAGACTTTGCAAGTGGCATATACATCAGGAACGGCAATGCCTATATGACCTAGAAGTGATAAGGACATTGTGAAAAGAATGATGCATAAAGCACGTGGATCCATATTATGGTACATGACATTGCAAGACACTATATAGTCACTGTTAGCTGGAAGTACTTTTGAAACTACTACCAACCTACATAGAGAGTGTTTATAGAAGTTCGTCTTATATATAAGAGGATGAAAAATACCCAAAAAAGATATAGTACACTTACCAAAGCCTGTGGGCTCTGAGTTACCATTATGATAGGAGTAGCTTTCATCAGCCTCTGAGCCCCAGTTACTGTTTGAGAGTGAGGAAAAGACACCCTCAACTTAATTATAGGCGTTTTGAGGTCTGCTAATCTCAGAGTCTGTTATGCAAGAATTTAAAACATGAGCATTTAGTGAATCAACATGCTGATAACATACTGAGTGAGTTCAATGGTGGCTCGTCTGGAAAACAACCAAGTCGTCTTTTCCTTTATGTCTTGAGGGATGTCTTTCTTATCCTCATATCCCAGGTAATACAGCGTGAAGTGCATGGCTGGGAAATCCATTTTTTGCAGCAGTCTGTAATCATTCAAGCAGAAACGCTGCTTGTGAGTTGTGGAGTTGTAACAAACAGGTACAGTCATTGGAAATATGTAGATTATGCAATAAATACTGGAACTCACGTCAGACCCAAAACACCTGTGTAAAAGTTCAGTGATTTTACAGGGTCTTTCACTCTCATCATGGTCTGCTGCTGCATATAATCCTATATAAACATACAAATATTGTTTCGTTGAATAAAATAATCATGTGAGGTCTACTCGCCTATGTCTATGGAATCTGTTGTTGCTGTAAGATTATTTTCAGCCTATAAACGATCATTAAGACAACTCTTTGGAAACATACTTTAGTTATTGGATTTCCCTTCTTGCAAGCCGTATTGATGTCTTCGTCAGTGAGCCCTTGATACATCGTTTTTTTTATTCAGTTGAGGACGGCCGAGAAATGCTCTTCAGATCGTGTTAGGCTTCGAGTCAAGCTGACAAACGGGCACTGAGCAAAGTCTCGAGCGGAGCACGGACACTCCCTAAAAGTTTTAACTACCGGGTGGAGTAGACAATTAAATTGTGCAACTTAACCGTGTAACTGAAAGTATTAAATTTAACTATTAGGATAGTTTGTTAGTCTGACTGCCACTGTTGTTTCATATGACAGTTTATAGCATTTTAGTTTATAGTTTATAACTTTATAGTTTAAACCCGTTTATAGTTTATAACCGTGACCATGAAAATCGAGAGCGCATATTGTCTTGCAAAACGAATAGAATATGTTTATTTTAGATCTTTCTTCTTTTGTTTCTTTCAAACCGCTGTACTTACGAGTAGAACTACTGTAACCGGACAGAGACCTTACTCTGTCATCTTTTAGAGTTTGGTTTCAGTGTTGCCAGATTACTGCAGTGGTGTCCATTTTTCTTGTGATAGGATACACGACCCTATCTCACCTTAGTCCATGGAGCAGGTCGGAGTGTACCTTGCTGGGCTTATTGAAAGGATAGTGGTTTGATCTTCAGTTAATAATAATAATAATAATAATAATAATAATAATAATAATTATTATTATTATTATTATTATTATTACAATTTGGTAATAATAATAATAATTATTATTATTATTATGAAGTTCTGAGTTCTCAAGTAAAGCTTCACTAATGCAGACAAAAATGCAGAATGCTAAAATGCTTACAACTTTTTCATTCTGTCAAGGTGAGGGAGGCTCCCCCTCCCGGTCACCTACGGTACAGCGGTAGTTGTCCTGTTGTTGTTGCGTTGTGTGCGTCCCTCAGGTGGGTGGGGCATATTAGCTCCCTCACCTGATGGTCGTTTGTCTGGCTATATATGCCTTGTCTATGTACCAGTTGACTGCTGGTTATTATATCCTTAATCGGGGTCAAGCGCACGGGTTTTTGGTTTGCGCACGTTATTCATTAAACCCCTCTTTTTCTCTGAGACTTGGCGTGATCGCTTCCTTTTCGTTCGCACCTACTGCCCGTCACACATTCTTTTGACATATACAAAAAGTATATTATGTGAAAGGTATGCTCAACATATATTTAAAAAAACATATTTAAAAAAACCACGCAAATCAAATTACAGTCACCCTCATTTTAGACAGTGTTTTACCTGTAAATCAATATGCAAATGAGCACAGTATACCTGGTCAAGATTGCAGGGAAGAGAGACAACAAGAAAAGATAGGCTTTAATCTTGCTAATCCATAATACCCATTGGCTCGTCCTCCTGTGCTCCTAACACATGCGGTGTGCTCTAAGGGTCTGCTGCAGAACAAGTTGGCTGAATCTCCTGCTCAGATTGCCCAGACATTTCACTTACTGAGGCTGGGTGTCTCTTAGAAAAGAGCATAGGTGAGAGGGAGGCCATGCAACACACAAGAAATCAGTGCTAAGATATTTTTTTCAGTTGGAGTCAGAAACAGTGATTTCCCAGATCATCAGACCGTCAGTTAAATCTCCAAACTCTAGAACTGGAGCTGAGGAGCACTGATATAGTGGGTGTTTTGCCATTATGTAGGCCAGTTATTTGAACGGCATAAAGTGGGTGTAGGTTTATATTCAGATTACACAGAGCTTCCCAAGGGCTCCTAATGAGATTACATCAGGGTGGTGTTCTGTCATTATGTTGTTGTGTGTCTAAGCATTACTTTACTTACTTACTGTTACTTTAATGCAACATATAAGTGTAAATGCACTTGTGAATTATTCAGATAACAGTTGCCCTACCAAATATATTATTCATAAAAGAGGCCATTCATAAAACAGCTGTGCAGAGAACACAAACTGCAGACATGCTATATTTCACTATTTTCACGAATTTGAAATTACACATTGATAATTCTAAGGACAATTATGCCATGGATCTCTATGCCCTGTTGGGCTCTCTCAGCATGTGGCTGGGAGTGCACATCATGATGGGTATTTGGATTTCGTTATTTAAAAAGGTCTCCACATGCTCTGTTAAAGATGTAACTTTGTCAGATCTTTACTGTGTACTGTGTGATTCATGAGCCACTCAACTCAAGACCCAGTGTGAGTTTGAAAAAGAGACATATAAATGATGGCAAAGATACACATTGTGTGAGCAAAATGTGCATAGCCCCATACAAACCATCCAGATCTGGCAATGCTCTGCTGAACAGCTTTGAGTCAAAAGTTGTTGGTGTTATGTATGAGATTGCTCCAGTTAAAGCTAATGCCATTTCAGGCCAACAGAAATCACAATGGAGAAATACCTCTGCAGTTGAGATTTTGAGAGAGATTGTAGGACGGCTGAATGCAGATGGCATAAAACAAAACCTCAGATTCACAAAGAAATCTACAAAGTTACGTTGAATGTTTTCAATATAGACAAAAAGACAATCTTTTTTTCTCCAGCATTGACTAATTTACAATCCATTAACAATCCAAAAGAGAATAAACAAAGCAGTAGAGCAGGTACATGGAGATCACCAGTATACGTCAGTATACACATGGTAGCGTTGGCAATACTTCGCGGGGAACTAAAGGAACGAACAGGTTCAAATAGGCATGATAATGGATGACAGGTGTGTTCAGTGATAATGAGCAAATAAGTGGGTGACGATGAGTGACGTCATCGGGCACCATGACAGCAGTCTTGACACCTACTCCTTTCTTAAAGAATTTGTTTCACTCAGTAGCAGCTGACATACTTCAGATAACACCTCACTCTTCCTAATTCACTTAAAACTGCAGTGGTGAAGCGTCAATTAAAAAAGAAAAATCTGGAAACAACTGTGTTAAGTAATTATGAATTTATCTCAAATCTACCATTTATTGGAGGAAAGTCATTGAATAAATAGTTTTCAAGCAACTTATTGATTTTCTTTACGCAAATGGCTGTCTAGACAAATTTCAAATCAGGATTTAGGCCTATGCACAGTACTGAGGCTATTATAATCAGGGTTATTAATGACATTCATTTGAACACAGATTCTGCAAAGCTAAGGTTCTGCTACTTATTGATGTCTTGAGCTTATAGGTATGTAGGTATCTTTTGTTAATATAGGCATTCACTGAATTTTTTCTGTGGAGCGTAACTTGTCACATGTTATGGTTTTAAACATCATGTTCAGCACAGACAGAACATCTAGTAGCTGTAATCTTTGTGCCGTCAATTGGTTCAGTTGCACTAAAATGACCACATGCAATGATTCATCACACTAACAAGATGCATGATGTCTTTCAGCTCCTATAAGCCTCTCACTGGTTATTGATGGGCTCCGTGTCCTGAGTGTGTATGGCATTGGGTAGCAGCTGCTCCTGGTCAATAACGCTGGTCAAATGACCTGATAGGCTGCTTCTCATAAAGGCCTGAGCCAAACCAGCAACCTGAGTCGTCCTTCTGCATGGCTCTCCCCATGGTCTTGGTAGTGTTGACCTGCAGCAAGGTGTCTGTGATTGGGGGCCTGAATGGGTCTTTTGACAAAATACAGAGCGAGCATCTTTAAATGATGATGAAGAAGGGGAAGGAGTGACGGCACCTTCATCACTGTTTCCCATGGTGCATCTCTGCACGGGTGGTGTCGTGGATGGTTCCCCTTTTTCACTGACAGGACAGGATGGGGTGAAAGGAGCAGGAGGTCTTGGAACCCCGTGGAGTACTTGAGATTGTGAAGGTGGGAGTCGCACTCTGGAGTCCAGTGGAGTGGTTGGTGCTCTGCTTCCTTGTCTCTCTGCTGTTCCCTTTTTCACAGCTACATGCCTGAAGCTGCCATGATCACAAGGCTCTTTCTTGTCTGGAGAGTCAGAGGAGTGTTGCAGATTAATGATCTTTCGAGAATGCTGGTTAAGACTGGCTGCTTCCTCTTTGTCGACGTTGAGTCCAGCTTGCTGGTAACAGTCCTGCCCTGACTGGACTCCAGCCATGGCATCCTGTCTGGTTGAACAGGTGGCTGGGATCCTCACAGAGCCCTGTGAAAGACTGGTCCGGCTGGGGAGCACAGTCACTGTGTTCAAAGAGGCTCGTAGACGTTGGGAGACTCTGTGTCTCTGCGGGGCACACCAATTATGGAGAGTTTTCCTATCCTTCTCATCACAAGCAGGGTCTTCTTTGCTAACACAATTGCTGTCCATCAGTAGCTCAGGAGGAGGGGGAGGAAGGCTGTCCACATCTATATCATCAGGCCTATTTGACAATCTCTCATTAATTGAGTAACTGTTGTTTTTGTTCTTAACCGAAACACCTTCAACACTATTGGTTAACTTTTGCATAAAACAATTCCTTGTTGCCTTAATTTTCATAAGCCTGTTATCTTGGTTGGATTTGGCCTCCACTCCTTGGCTAAATGTACTGATTAGTTGTTGGACAGCATTTTTGCCTGGTGGTGCAGGTTTGAATGTCAGAGGTGAACTAGGTGCTATGCTAGTCTTTAATGTCCCTTTCCTTCCATACTGGTGAGCCCATGATCGTGCAGCTCTTTGTGTTCCAGATGAATGTGTTCTCAAGCTTCCCCTGCAAAGGCTGGGGAGGACCATGTCCCCAGACAAACCTTTGCTAAGTCGCATGAATTTTTCTTCATCCTTCTGGCTTTTCTCCTGCCCATTCATCATACAGTCTTCCACTGTGCTACATAAACAATCAATGGATTGTGACCGCCAAAGGCCCATTAAATGGCTCGGATGGTGCTTCTCCTGTCTTGCTACTAAAAGACTGCCTGTAGTTTTCGGCCTTACAATTTTTCTCTCTCTCTGATTGGCCCTTTCAAAAATAGCTTTAGCTGCCCTGCCATTCTGTGGGCCTTCCTGAAGTGGACACTGAGATTTGGTCCAATCAGACATCTTGCATCCTGTCACATAATTTTTCCTCTCCTGCTCATCTTTTGTCTCGTCTTCATCCTCATTGACTTTCTTATTACCATCATAATCATCGCCGCTATCATCTTCATCATCATCGTCATCGTCATCATCATCACCATCACCATCACCCCTGCCCTCTTCAACTCTATCAAACTGAGGCCTATCAGATGTTCTGCTTTCAGGAAAACCAGATGACGACCCAGTGCTGGCTCTTGACCCTAAGCTGCCCCGATGGTGATGAAGTCGCATTGAACCACCCTGGCACTCGTTGTCAGCACCGATGCCACTGTCCTCACTGTGCAGAGTTCCGTCCTCTGGGCTCGACTTCCTCAGGGCAGCAGTCTCTACCCGAGCCAGCACCTGTTTCACACGCCCCTCCGCTGCTCTTTTAGCCGCCAGCTTGTGTTCTAGCAATCGGGAGAGGGACATAAAGTAGCCAGCTGCCTCTTCTAGCGCCGTGTCCCCCAGTCCTTTCACAGAGTCCCCTACGAGCCTCATCTTTTCAGTGGAATGCTGAAGCATCTGCTGGAGGAGGTATAGAGGGGGGTCGCCTGAGCACGGGTCAGCACCAGGTCTGCCTGAGGTAAGTGGAACATCTCTCGGTGCTGGTGGCTGGGTCACATGGTTTCCGTACTCTTCCAGCATCTTCTCGCCCTCAACTGCCATTTCCTCCAAGGTGCAATTGATCTCATCATAGCGTAGCGCCAGCAAGGTCACCACAGGCTGTAAGGAGAGTCGAGTCTGTGTTGCTTGGTTCAAGAGCTCTAAGAGGGACTCATATTTAAGGATATTAGGGTTTAGATAAGCAAAGGCTGCATGTTGAGCTCTCACTATTGTTTCTGAACAATCTTCTTTTGACATAATATGGATGGTTTTTCTAAGACTGTTTTTTCCCCTACAACTTTTGCCTTTGTTTTTCTTTCTTCTCTCGTTGTTTTTTCTTTCTTGCTTTTGGGGGGTCACTAATCCCCCTTGTAAGTCTGCATTGCCTTCAGCATCAACACTTTCCCTCATGATCGTGGCAGTGTCACACTGCATATTGGAGAGTGGGAATCCTTTACCACAGAGCGGTGCAAGAGTGTTTTCTTCTTCTAATGACATTTGTCCAGTTGAAAATGTTTCTGTCTCTGCCTGCTGAATTTCTGTCCCACCAGAGAGCGAGTCATTGCTGTTTTCATGTAATCCAAAATGCATCGCTTGTTTAGATAATCCAGCAAAGATCTGACCTTTGGAAGGTGAGCAACCCATTTTGACAGACAATTTCGGATCCTTAAGACAGTAGAGTGATTAGACTAGCTTTTTCTATGTTTAAAATTACCTGTGTGTTAGTAGTCCTTGTTGTCCACCACCCCCATTATTACTGTCATGCTCTTGTTGCTGGGGTGCGTCATGCCAAAGAAGCAGTTTCACTTTGGAGTTCTTTAGGTTTTGCTAAGACACCTGTCATGCTCTAGTTTGCCATCTCAGTTGTCATATGCCTATTAAATTCTTTTCCACAGAGATTCACCAAAAAAGACCCAGCGCATAGCTGTGTGGTACCGTCTTCAAATAGCTGATTGACTGAGAGGATAAAGGAGATTTGAGATCCTTTAGCTCTCTGCATGCACAGATGGTCACATTAATAGAATGAGCTGCACACGTAAGAGCATAAGCTCATCAAGAAAAGAAGGTGTCTTGTCAGAGACCATTTGTCTACTTTTTCTTTTTCATTTTTCCACATATTTCTAGAAGGTTTTTTTTTATCAACACTGTTGATCAACACAAAGAAATGATCAACACTGTTTCAGAGTATACTCTCTCTCTATATTTTCTTTCTCTGAGATATTCCATGGACTCCACAAGTATCTATCAACAGAAAGATAACCTGACAACATTTTCAATTACAGATGATACAACCAAGAATAAACAGATTTGCTATTTCAATAGACTTTATAATCTATTTGGATTTAATCCGATCACTAACAACCTGAATAACCTCACCTTTATGACATAAAGTGGTAGAGGTAGGAGGTGGGATGGCATGGTAAAAATACTTGGGACATACCTCACTCAAATCATTCTGACTTCTTTTGACTTTTTTATGTATTTGTGTAGGTTTTCTAGACCCATTGGACAGTATATGAAAGAGCTCTTAGGGCCCATCCACTACATAAAAAAGTCATGGAATGTCTCTGGTGAGGAGAGAGTTCAAACAATTCTGTTACAGTCATGATGATCCTGTCTAACTGGTTAACTTATCTGATCTGCATTCTTACATTTACGTCCAAGTCTTAAATACCTACTCTAAGCCTTACACATGGGTTACATTTATTTATTACAAAAGCAGTAAAAAATGAAGAGAGAGCAAAAAAGAATTAAGGAGAAAATGAACATTTCTTAACTTATCAAACCATGTCAAAATCATGTAGTGGGGAAACAGCTTGGTAACAGCAGGAAACACCTCTAAGAAGAAAGTATAGGAGAATGAAATTCTGAGTAATCAGTGAGGACTGGGAACATCCCAATGGCAGGCAGCATGTATTGCACACACACTAATGCTTTTGCATCACAAGAATCTCATATCAGACATACAAGGACAATCCCAGGAAGAAAGCCAAAGTCATTAATTGTTTCAAAAATGTATGTTGGATTGTACAAATAAAGGATTATACAAATGGAATTAGATCAAAGATGGAAAGAAGAGAGTGAGAACTCATTACAATAATTACAATGTATGAACTTAATTAGCACTGATATTTTTAATAAGCCCATTGAAGGTGTCAGGGCTGGCTCCAGCGTCACCCCACCTGCCGCCACGGGGTGGGGGGGGGGGGGGCTCGCGGGTCAGCTCTCGACGGAGTTCTCGTAATCGGCAGTGATGACCTGCAGCTGTCATCCTTATTATTTAAGGAAGACAGTTGCAGTGTCTCACTGCTGAGCTGTTTGATGTTACTACGTGTATTCTTGCAGTCAGCCGTTCTCTGGGTTCAGTGTCCTTTTTCGCTACTTCTCTAGTTACTTGCCTGTTTTCTTCGAGTCATTTACTCCTGCGCTTTTGGGAAGGGTTTTTTGTTCACGTTTGCATGCCTCTGGCTGCCAGTTACTTCCCCTGGCGTTCTTGGTTTTCTTTTGTGTTGTTTGCGCGTTGAGTTTCTTACGCATATTTTTTGTTTCTCGTTTTACTGACACGTTAAGCTTATTCCGTATATTTTTGGTTTCTCGTTTTTAGCGTGTTTTCTTTGTCTCTTTTCCCGTGCTGTTTTTGCTCAAGATTGAATGTTGTCGTGGAAATTTCTGAAATAGATGAGGACTCAGACCTGGTTAAGAGAGGTTTATTAACAGGTAGTTAAAAGGAGTTTCGTCTAGAATAAGACTCGGGAGGGAGGGCACTCCTCTCCTTTATACCGCTCTCAGGCGGGTCACCTATCTTGAGCACATTCTTCACAATAGGTAGAAGTTAGCATCACATGGGTGTTCCTCCCAAGAAGATATTAGATACGTCAATTTGTAATAATTTCTTATTTAATTTGTTTGATTTTTCTCCATTTTGACAGATATTGTTACCCCATGTTCATACTTGTGTATGTTTTGTTACATTAATTCAGTTGTGGCATCAACTGTGCCCAGAAATGTTTTTCTTTTTTTTCTTTATCTAGGGTACCATTTTGGTGGCCTTGGTATAACTTAAAGTTCAGATTTTGTTAAAAGTTAAATGATGGCTGTGTAATTCTTTACAGACTGCTTTCTTAAAAGAACATTTGTTATATTCTTTAGTTCTATGACTGCAAAATCAGCTAAAATGTCAAATGAGGAAATCTGGAAAGCTAAACACCATTAAATCATGACATTCTCCAGCAGTGGCCATGATAGGATGTGGAATGACATGGCAAATGTCTCCATCTACTGGTTAAAGGTGAAATTCACCCTGAGATGTCATTTGAGAGGTGGATCAGGTTGAAAGGGATGACCAAGTGCTGCTTCTATAAATCCTGCCACCTGAAATTATTAGTTTCAGACTGTAACTGACCACCTGATTACTTTGAGATGGATCTGGTGTTAGGTTATGGTTGGAAGAGGAATCTGCAGAAAGAGCCTGTATGTGAAACACATCCTCATGATCACATGTGATCATGAGGATGTGTATGTTGATATGTATAAAGCATCTATTATTTTACATGTTATGGCCTCTTGGTGACATTTTTACTTTTAACTTTGTATTCTACACACAGATTGTATAGTATAAATGTTTTAGTATGGAGTCTGTTGTATGTTAAGGACCACATGATTTCATTGTGAAAATGTGAATGCTAGATCTACACATTTTTAAATTCTATATGGCATGTGTCATTCTAATTGGGTTTTGTAGACTTTTACATATGGGAGTAAAGCTCTGACAGTCATGGGTTGCATAATGAGAGTTTGTGTAACAATTGCTTCTTCAGTACTGATACATAATCTGTAAGTACACACATGGATAAAATTGTTGGTACCCCTCAATTAATGAAAGCAAAACCCACAATGGTAACAAAAATAACTTTAATTTGACAAAAGTAATAAATAAAAATTATGAAAATGAACAAATGAAAGTCAGATATTGCTTTTCAACCATGCTTCAATAGAATAATAATAATAAACTAATGAAATAGGCCTGGACTGAAATTATGGTACCCTTAACTTAATATTTTGTTGCACAACCTTTTGAGGCAATGACTGCAATCAAACGATTCCTGTATCCATCAATGAGCCTTCTGCAGACCTCTCAGCAGGTGTTTTGGCCCACTCCTCATGAGCAAACTGCTCTAGCTGTCTCAGGTTTGAAGGGTGCCTTTTGCAGACAGCATGTTTCAGCTCCTTCCAAAGATGCTCAATGTGATTCAGGTCAGGGCTCATAGAAGGCCACTTCAGAATAGTCCAGCGTTTTCCTCTTCTTGGGTATACTTGGATGTTTTAGGTCATTATCCTGTTGCAAGACCCATGACCTGCGACTGAGACCAAGCTTTGACACTGGGCAGCACATTTCTTTCTAGAATTCCTTGATAGTCTTGAGATTTCATTGTACCCTGCACAGATTCAAGACACCCTGTACCAGACGCAGCAAAGCAGCCCCAGAACATAGAGCCTCCTCCATGTTTCACAGTAGGGACAGTGTTCTTTTCTTGATATGCTTCATTTTTCATAGACAATTTCATAGAGCTGATGTGCCTTGCCAAAAAGTGTCTCATCTGTCCATAGGACATTCTCCCAGAAGCTTTGTGGCTTGTCAACATGTAGTTTGGCAAATTCCAGTCTGGCTTTTTTATGATTTGTTTCAACAATGGTGTCCTGCTTGGTCGTCTCCCATTAAGTCCACTTTGGCTCAAACATTGACGGATGGTACAATCTGACACTGATGTCCCTTGAGCTTGAAGTTCACCTTTAATCTCTTTAGAAGTTGTTCTTGGCTCTTTTGTTACCATTTGTATTATCCATCTTTTTGATTTGTCATCAATTTTCCTCTTGCATCCACATCCAGGGAGGTTGGCTACAGTCCCATGGATCTTAAATTTATGAATAATTATGCAACTATAGTCACAGGAACATCAAGCTGCTTGGAGATGGTCTTATAACCTTTACCTTTAACATGCTTGTCTATAATTTTCTTTCTAATGTCTTGAGACAACTCTTTCCTTTGCTTCCTCTGGTCCATGTTGAGTGTGATACACACCTTGTCACCAAACAGTACAATGACTACCTGTAGCCCTATATATAGGCCGACTGACTGATTACAAGATTGTAGACACCTGTGATGCTAATTAGTGAACACACCTTAATTTAACATGTCCCTTTGGTCACATTTTTCAGGAGTACCATCATTTCTGTCCAGGCCTGTTTCATGAGTTTATTTTTTAAATAATTCTGTTGAAGCATGGTTGAAAAGCAATATCTGACTTTCATTTGTTCATTTTCATATAATTTTTATTTATTATTACTTTTGTCAAATTAAAGTTATTTTTGTTACCATTGTGGGTTTTTCTTTCATTATCATGTATATCATTGTCAAATTGTTATTTTTTATCAGTTTCTTGCTTGGCCACAGGAACATTTCAACAGAAACAATGTTGAAAAATTAAATATAATAATAATACAGAAGTCTTGTCTCTGCCCTGAACATCTAGATTCGTTTACCACATCCTACAGTTTTTTTCAGTGCCCCTTACCTGCCCTAGTTCAGTCTGTGCTGAGCCATTTAAAGGAAATCAGGTGTTCTGAATCAGGATCTATTTCAATAACCTTCCTATTCAGTGTTTTCATATTTTAAACTGTTCCTAAAGGCACAGGTTGCATTACTATTAATGTAATGTGGACCATACACCTCAGGACTGTCTGTATTACCTCTTCAAACGTAACAGTGAAGGTATGTGCTGTGTTGCTTGATATTCTTTGTACAGTAGTATTTAAAATGAGTAAAAACAAACAGGGCTCATCATAATCAACGCTAGAAAAGTTTTTATGCTATAGGAGTGTGTGTAAATCAAATGTAGTAATTATACCATAAGAAGCCTTCATAGTAATCATGTGTAGTATCAAGTTGAAAGTGATTGGGATACATCTTCTACTAATTAAAATATTTCCAGTTAATTTTCAGGTCAGATCTAGGAAGTTCCCAGTGCAGGTATAACTTCCAAAAAGAGCAATCCCAGTGCAGGCAAACATTCATCCCAGATGACAAATCCTGTTCAACTAGATCACCACTTGTCAAGTCAACTGTTATTGGGTCTTTGTGCCTAAAGCCCTGAGGGGTTCCTGTTTACTCAAAAGCTCTGTTTTATCTCCCTCCCCCCACTCTACTCTATACAGTCACAAATGTGAATGCATTTATTACTAAAATGTTATATATTGATAATGAAGACAGTCATTGCAGTGAATTATGTAAACAGCATAATTTATTTCTAAATGGATAAATGTGTAGCAGATGTGATTCACCTGTGACCCCCCAGGCCTCATCCAGAGATTCTTGTACAATGTCCCCACCACCCAGCGCACATGCGTTTGTAGCCATTTTTAACATAATTGGAGCAAAGTTGCAAAAGGCCTCTGTTCTTTAAACCAATCACATTATTCATAGCAGTGCATCCAGAGATGGCCCCTGTCTACAGATTGCAGAAGCCTATACAGTCTACTCTCTGATGAACACAAGCACCTTCTCAAACAACTGAAAATCCTGACAAATTGAGCAATGTGTTTGCAAGACTGCTTGACTACAGTGAATATTTCAAAGGTCAGAAAAGACTTTAAATTCATGTAATTCCCATTTTCTCCTGGTCCACGATAAGGTACATTTTCATACATACATACATACATACAGTACATACATAAACAGTTATGAAGGAAAATGACAACAGGATAAAATACACATTAAACCTCTTAAATGTTTTGCATATTTTATGTATAACAATTCCCAAATCAAAAACAATGCAGTATTTTGAAGTGAAGGCTATTTGTAATGATGTGGTTTTAAAAGCATTTGGCCCTAGAGGGGTCCTGTAAAACCAACCTGATTTTCCAGTTGATCAGTAATGAGGCATTTGACTGCATTTTGGCCTTAGAGCAGCTTCAGCCCATACCAGAAAGTTGTTACTCACAGTTTTGGAAGACAGTGGGCAACACCCCACATGCATAACAGACAACAGGGAGTAAACAACCTGATGCATTCTGTTGCTTTCTTAAAAAAAGAAACAAATAAAAAGGAAAGTACAACCAGAAACTAGGTTGTATTACAAATCAAATATCCAATAAGAATTCTTTTTATAGTTTGACATTTTAGTTTCAAATTCTAAATATGATCTGCTTATTTGATTTTTAAAATTGCCTGTATTGTGTTTCATTTACCCCTTGTATAAGAAAACAGGAAGACAATATTTCGCATTTTGGTTTAGGTTTACTGTAGTTGTTTTCCATTTCATTAACCATTTCATTAAACACGCACACTCACAGAAAATGCATGCTAAAACAGTCAGATAAATTAGTACTTAATTAGTACTTTGCAGATAGCTTAAAATAGTTAGGTCACTGTTCAGCGGTCGCGTTGTTTGAAAGGCTGTTGAAGGGGCTTCAGAGAGGCCGGAATTGGAAGCTTATCAAGACTGTTAGGGAACTGTTCGGGTGGTAGTTGAGAGAGAATCCTTTGCATAGCTATAAGAAACAGGGGAGCCGGATTTTTTCCAATGAGGTAGTTACATTTTTCCTCACCCAGAACTTTAGACCAGCACTGCGGGTCTTTCTCTAGTGAGCTCTTTAGTTTGAATCGAACCTCGGGCATGAACATCAAGAGACTGTCGAGACACATTTTTTTCGCACCGGTATTCACTTTAGAGTTCCAGAACTGCTCTAGTATGACGTCTAGGGGCGTCATACCATTGTGATCCTGGGCCTGAGGTGACGCTCCATTGCCGAGTAAAAGTACGACCGCATCCGACCGCAAAAGTTCACATGCAAGGTGAAGTGGTGTTTTACCATCTTCCATATGGAAACATCCACCTCGGTTCATATACGACCGCAAGCTGGGTAGTTGATGAGTCATTTGTAGTATAAGCGTCAATATATCTCGTCTGTCATACCTGACAGCCATCGCCAAATGCGGGGCCGATGATGGACAGCAGCAAAAACGCTCGCCTGGCATGGCCAGAGCCCCATCAGAGTAATGACTAAGCAAATATTTCGCGTAAGCCTTGTGATCATGCACAATTGCGTACAACAGTGCCTCTGACGGAGTGTAAGTCCGTTGTTTAGTGTTCTCTTCCCAATAAAACGTCTCCATTGTGCGCATATCCTCAAGCAACCACACTGGCTTATGGTCCCGCACCGCTTGATAAAAAAGAAGAGAAAGAAATTTACGTTGCTTACATTTGTCTTCCATATGGAGTATACCAGACGTACTGGACCCGGACGCCGACATTCTACGATGCGTTGAAGACTACTGTTGTGTCAACCTGATTGCAACTGTAAGGCCAGGTTAATTTGTTGTATAAAGACATGAAACGATGCCTTGTGAATTTAAAAATAGCAGCTTGTCTTTAAGGGCATCCCTAATGCGCTAACTGATCGAAACACGCAACGACTTGGAGCTCACGCTTCAGTTCATCATGAGCAACGCGATGTTGTATCGGCATCTAAGCGCAACTGTCAATGCGTGCGATGTCTCTGCAGCAGAAGAGCAGTACGCAGGCGCCGAGGGAAATGTTTAACTCTTTACGCACGGCAGCAGCCATAGAGCTCGCCGGCTAGCAGCCTTTTGATCGAGGTTGTTTGTGTGTTGCTACAGTAACATCGAATGACATTTAATGTCAAATAAAAAAATTATCCTTTGATTATTTTTTCGCTTTACCACACTGCCCTTCGAGCCGAACAGGCAATAGTGCATGTTATATGGATATACAGATTTGGAAATTTGTTCTTGTGTTTTCAGAACATGGAAATGGAAGAACGAATCCGGGGCAGCAGTTTTTTCTCCACTTGTGGGTCTAACCATCCTCAGAAAATTCGCTTGAGCCATAAATAGAGTCGACCCATTTTTCAGCTGCTTGCGCATGTCGTCAGGTGGAAAGGAAGTTTTGACTTTAGTTCACCAGTGTGCTACCGCTCAGGTGTATTACGCCTGGCGACAATATCGTGTAAGATTATAGTTTTGACGCTAGTTAACCAGTGTGCTACCGCTCAGGTGTATTACGCCTGGCTACAATATCGTGTAAGATTATAGTTTTGACGCTAGTTAACCAATGTGCTACCGCTCAGGTGTATTACGCCTGGCTACAATATCGTGTAAGATTATTAAGCCCTCAGTATATTTTAAACTACACTACTTATGGGCAATACGTTTCAATTCGCATGTGAAAACACTACGAGCCAGATTCACAAAACTTGACGGTAACTGTCCTGCGGCACGCAAACAGTGCGACTCGAAATTTAATTCTTATTCATGTCCCGTGGCGCATCGGTATCCAAGGTGAAAGCAAACAAAACCGACATGTACAGTAGCCTAGAGGAGACCATACATAGTAAAGACCGACGCCAGGAGACAGGTTACTGGCAGACCATAGTCATGAGACCAGTGGTAGGCAGAAAACTGCTGGTTATTGAGAATGTAACGCATTTGTGACTTTCACCAGGATGGAATTGCATTGTTGCTGTGAATTGATGACTTACGTTTAGCAAAATTATACTCACTTCAAACAGACCAAAATGTAATTTTTAAATGAAATTGTAATTGTTATAACTTGCATGTGTGACCAAACTTTGTGGAAAAGATCATTCAATCCACATCGGGTTCTCAACGGAACATTTACAGTCAGACAGGTCCAGATGATTTTATTTTCAGCTGTTGTGTTATGAATCGCTAACGTCATGCAAATAAGATGCAGTAGCACCATATATAACGGTACAATACGCTGGAAAACCACATTTGTAAATGAGGATACGGGGCGCTATTTGAGTAGCAATGAGCAACACATGGGCCATACCCGGTTCATGTTCTACCCGGTTAACATCTACTGTATGTCACACACAGAAACTTAAAATACTGCGTGTATAAAAAATACCTGTAAAAGACCTTGAATTTAAGTAGCACGTGTTCCTTGCAAGTAATGAGCTTGGCATGAGAATGATGTTACGTCTAGCTCCGCCCCTCCTCTACCAGCTGTCACTCTCTGTCGTCCTGGTCCTCGTGTAAGTGTTTTCCCTGCCCTAGTCCCGCCTTGTTTCTATGGTTTCCCCGTTGTCTGTCACGCCCCTGTACCGTGTTTCCTTGCCCCTTGATTATTGTTCTCACTTGTGTCTTGTTAAGTCCTTGACATTTCAGTGTATTTATTCCCCGTCGTGTCGTGTCTCGTCTCCCTTGTCGGTCTTTATCGCTGTTACTCTGCATGTTCAGCTCGCGGATTCCCTCGCTCTCTGTTTGGTCAGCTTCCCTTATCCCTGTTCGTTCTCTATCGCATTGTGGTATGTTCGCTGCCTCTGTATTCCGTTCTAGTTCCTAGGATGTCCATGTCTTAGTTCTATTCTTTCTGTTTATTTGTTGGTTTTCTGTACTCTGTTTCCCCATTGTAGTGATGGTATCTTATGTAATGCCTTGTTCCTGTGCGATGGGTTCCCCTTATGTGGTTTACCCGTGTTCGTTGTATTCGTTTGCTCCCGTTCACGTTATATTCCGTGTTTTAGTTTTGATAAGCTTAGAGTTTCTGCTCCCTGAATAATTTACCGTGTCTGTGTGAGCCCCCTAGTCGCGTGTGTTCCCCTTTACCTGGCTTTACCCCCGTTAAGTTGTTTCTTATCTTTTTATTAAACTCTCTAAAATCCTGCAATTGCGTCACTCTTCCTGCTCAGTCCGAACATAACCGATAATGGCAGAGTGATAAATGAATGAGCTGTATAATGGAGCACTTGCGTAGGACCTCAATTATCAAGCTGACTTCAGCCATCATAAAAATCAGTAGATGTCGTAGCCTTAAGAAAGGTAGACTTTGATCATCGATGTAAAGTTAACATTAACAAAGCTGTCTTCATGGATTCAGTAAGCAAGATGGGCAGTGCTATTTCTGTGGGGGAGTTGCAGTCAATAAAAATGAAGGACTATCTGGAGCCTCTAGCTATAAGCTGGTTAAATGAGAGCACATGTCAACCAGAGAAGGGCCTCAGTAGTTAAGAGCTAGCGGAGCCTGGCAATCGGTCAACTCCTCCTGGAGGAGGACCGGTTAGCCTTCTCTGCATAGTAGTGTATGTGTATATATAGTTGTGTAGTACAAACTTTTTTTTTTTTTCCTCTGTGATGCTCTGATGTGGTGGATCAGGAGCTGGGGCTCCTCCAAGGTAGAGACGTGTCTAGGATCTGTGCGTAGGATGCAAAGCATCTATATTTTAGCCAGCCCCTATGGGCCCGGCAATGGCAGAGGACCGACGGGCAGGAGCCAATCCAGTTGGCATGTTCATGCCAGTCCTAGGGGCACACAGGCAAGTGCACATGTTGTCTGAGTGTGTGTTTAAGAGATGCTGATTCCAAGACTAAGGAAGGAAAGCCTAAAGCAAACCCCCAGTGTTCTATCAACCTCTATACTATTTATATAATGTTTACTAGCTCCAGATACAAATGCTCATTATTGTCCTTAGTCAGTGCTGTAGGTTATAATTAAACACTGACTACACTATGCTCCAAATCACTCTCCTTCCTTCCGCTTGCTGTCAGTCATCTGATCATCTTGGCATTCAAGAACCGTTTCTGAACGTAGGTGTGTTCAGTCTAGAACCACAGTTAAATATTTCACTTTCAGCATCAAATCTGGAACTTCAAAGATGTCACATTAAGATCACACACAATTTGTTTTGCCCCAAATGTGGGTAACTGAAGGAGTAAGGGAAGATTTTGCTTTGAACTGGTATTCCTCCAGATTCTCAACCATTATACTGCCTTGAACTGAAGCTGAGAACCCTCACCTGCATATATTTGCTAGAAGCTCATGTTTATGAACAAAATATCTAACTACTAAATTAAGTAAATAAAAACTAATATACTGGGTGTTTATCACTATGGCTCCCACTAATGCTGTCCAACCCCAAAAGCCCATGTTATTCCTGGTTTACATGCTTCCATTCTGTCACTTATTACAATTCTTCCTTCTACCCCACTTATATTTGGACATTTGCCCCAAGGCTTGTAGGCATCCTACCCCAGTTGGGCATGTACAGTGAACTACAGCCCTGTGCTTCGAGTCTCACACTGCTGGGGTTCCAAACCGTTTTGTGTCAGATGGGGATGGATGGGGCCTAAACTGCTGTTAGAGAGATATGGCTGCAGTGCTTTGACCATGGACCAGTAAGGGCAGGAGTCCAAGCATGGATTCAACTTGGGAGTGGCAGGCATGCTAACTGATGGATATGGGGGATGTGGCACCAGTGAGACTGGGACACCTTCATCTACCCATGGCCTGCCAAGAAGCAGCTGACAAGGCACTGGTGCCAATGGAGCAGACGGGCATTACTGAGCCAATTGACAGCACTCCAGTAGCGCCTGTGATCATTGTCCCTAAAAAGGGAGACATTTCAGGTTCTGAGTGGACTTTAATGTCACCTTAATGAGGTGATGAGGAAAGATAATTATCTCTGTCAGGATTATCTCCCTGAGAAATCACTATTGGTGTCATGGTTGTGTTGATTCTTTACACTTGACCTTCATAGTGTCTTCTAGAAGCTGCCCCTTGTATCCAAGAACCCTCCAAAAACTTTTATTGCAACCAGAGCTTGTGGCAATTCTGGGGGTTTTCAGTTTTGGCCTGTGCAAATCCCCAGATGTTTTTCTAGGATTAATAGACAAGGTGCTGTCAAGGCCTGAAACGTCAGTCGGAAAAGTCTGAAAACTTTTGTGAAAGGAGGTGGCCAGTAACAGCAGCCATACTTGCTGAAGTGTGGACTGAAGGAGAGAAAGTGGTGGCAGGATATTCAGCAAAGCAGAATGCCATTATCCTGTCACCTGACTGGAGCTGCTGGCTGTGCTTTTCGCTCTCTGTCACTTCAAGTGCTACTTGTGTGGCCTGCCTTTTACCATTAGAACCGATCATGCTGCTTTGCAGTGGCTTATGTCATTCAGGCAGCCGGAAGGACATGCTGCCCGCTTGACTGAAGATCTGCAATCTTACAGCGTCCAGGTTATGCACAGGGTTATGCAAGGTTCATTCATGCTAACGTGAATGCTATGTACCATCACCCTAGTGCTGCTCTAGGGTGTCCATACACTTAAAAGAGAGAGGCCTGGGAGGCTGAAGCTAGGAGTGAGAATGGTGCTGGGCTCCACTGTGCCAAAAGGTCTTCCAGAGAATGTTGAATTGGAGGGGATGCAACTGAATGGAGGCATCAGCAGGAGCACAATCCAGACCTACTGTCTCGCACTGCTTAGAAGGTCAACAGAGGAGATCTTGGGAGGTGGTGGCATAGAGGTAGGGACAAAATACAGGGCTCTGTGGCTTCAGGAGGAGGTACTTCAGCAAGCATGGAAGGTGTCTGTTATAGAGGAAGACAGGTGAGACTAGTACAACCCATGGCCTTCCGAAGCCAGTGCTCAGGGAAACACATGATGCCCAAGGCCATTTTGGGGTGACAAAACCCTGACATTTACAGCAGGGTTTTTACTGGGGTAAGAGAGACATTGAGGACCTTTGCAGATTATATGATCAGTCACATGCTCTGCTTCAGCAGGTATCTGTGGGTTGTTCTGTGGACTCTTTGGAAGTGGACCTTTGGGCCCTTTTCCTCAGTCAGACAGGTGCTTCCCCAGTGCTGTCAGGGACTGACTGACACAAAATGGCCAGAGGCCTGTGCTCCAACTAATTAGGAGGCAGAGACAGCAGCGATCCTGTTACTTTGCGGTTCAAGACTCTGCTTCATGCATGCCTGTATTTGCATGCCTTTGGTAGGACCTCCGGACACCCTGATTGTTACTATGGGTCCAGAGTATGTTTGGGAATAGCAGCTGAGCAAAGCAGCAGTGAAACAAAAAAGGAAGGATGAGGATGTGTGGGCCCAAGGGTGTCATCATGTAGGTTAAAGGCCTTGCAGAGCACTAGAACGAATGAGACAGTGTACAGGCTCTAGTTGTTACACCAGGGGCAGAAGGTTGCACTGCACAGAGATGGCCTTGCACTATAGAGGGGGAGTTTGGCTTCACTGCGGCTACACTTTCCTTGTCATAGAGTCAGAGTTTAGTTTCATTGTACTTTCTTTGAGCTGAGCTGGAATGCTACAATACAAAAGTGAACTTTTTTGAAAGTTATAGTTACAGCAGAGGGCACCAAGACCTCTCCCTAAGATTTGGCTCTTCAACTATGAAACACATTGAAACACATGATGGAAAACTTCAAGATAGAAGCTGTGACTCCTCAGATCAGATGTTATACAAGAAGCATGGAAGAGACTGTGAGACTGGCTTTCTTTTGAGAGAAGTAAACAATTTAACTCCTGATTAAATAAATGAAATTTTCATGTGTGGCCATTAGTTGTCATAGCAATCACTTCCTCAGGCAAAGTAGCAGCTGTTGTTTGATAATGCAATAGTCCTCTTGTTTTCATATGGTGAAGCCTTAATCAAGCCTTAATCAAACATTTAGCTTGTTACTACTGTATGTCAGGCCTTTTGCCTGACAGCTATATGAGACATTTATTGTTGGTGTGACCCAGGGTTTGTCTGTAGAATCAATAATAATAGTGATGAATAATAATAATAATAGTTATAGCAAGAAATTATCAATAGTTATACAAAGTAAACTGTATCGATCAGCCCCTGAAACATTATTCTCAGAGGCAAAGACCAAGTATGAGTGGCCATGTATTTGCCAAAAACATCTTTCTCTGTAAGGGATCTAATAATTTTCTTCAACAGTCAAAGCACATTAGGTTACTGTGTACCACTACAACACAGAATTACAGCCCCTGAAGTTCAATGCCTGCATAAAGGACAGCTGTACCAATGAGCCATGTTTGCCAGAATTATGTCCAAGATGGAACCCCAGAAGTGTAGCTCTCTACCTAAACCAAACTGCAGAAACATATACTGATATCACCAAATAATTCCAATGTCCAAGAGAATTCCAATGTCAGGATGCACTATGCAAAGATAATCTGTAGACAAGTATGGATGTTAAATTAAACACCTAGTATATTCCACATAGAACAATAGACAAGGAGTTATGGGTGTAATTTTTAACTTTTGCTTACTCCTTTAATTGTGTACAAGGGATTACATTTCTCAGGTAAATGGTGACCATCATATGTTTTATGTACTACAAGTACTACATATTTTGATTAGTCAAAATAGAAGAAAGTCCAAACAATGCTTGACGTTTCAGACATAACTGAAATAACAAAAACAACCAAAGCAATATAATTAAAGATGCTCATAAAAGGAGAATTGTAAAGAAAGGAGAGGCCATGTCAGTGTTATCCTGTTGTAAAAGTAATGTCAATCCATGGAATACTGCCATGGCCACATGTACTCTTGACTGTTATGAGCAGTTCTTATCTAAGAGGTAGCAGAGCATAGTTGTAAGCTCTCTGACTGCTGTCTCACTCATCTCCTTCATTTCATCTCATTCAAACTTGAGAGGGCGGGAGCGAGATGCCAGTGCACAAAAGGAGTGCTTTTATTCTCCATAGCAAAGAAGGCAATCAAACGAACACAGCATTGAGCTGAGGAGAAGGCCCCCCTCCTCCAAAACAACAAGAAATAGGCTGGCAGTAAACGCTCAATGCACAGAGACATAGGAGAGCAGATTCCGGCTCTGAGAGTCTTCCTAGGCGCTAGTGCATAGGCTAGCAGTGCCCAGCACCTGTGGGCTTAAAACCAGGGAGAAAAGGATAACGAAGGATAACGGCACAGGTGCTTGTGATTAATGATCAGGTGGTTGTGAGTGGGGAAGGAGAGGTGTGTGTGTGTGTTTGTGTGGCAGCCTTTCCCTTGGGCAGGGTGTCTGGCACACTGTGACAGTACCGCCCTTGAAGATCCCACAAACCCCTGACAGTGAGGCTCACTTGGTCGATATGGAGCTGGTTTGGTAAGGGTAGGCCCAGTGAAGGGAGGGCTCTCACCTTGAACGATGGATTCCTTTCAGGCTCAAGCCATGGTGGTGGCAGTATGGTGGTAGTGCTGCTGTCTTCGAAGGGTCCCATAACTACAGGCTTCATTGCTCCCTGGCAGGCTGACACTGTACGTAGCGTCAGTGGTACAGCTGATAATGGAGTATAGGCCCACATACCTGGTAGCCAGCTTGCCATCCCACCATCTTTGGCCATCTCAAATGCCATTGCGACCAGTATAAACTACAACTGGCAAGGGACTAGAACCAACTTAAACCTCAAACTTCAATGCTAAAAGCATAGCTAATGCTTCCTTCTCAAATGTGGAGTATGTTAACTGATGCTTATTGAACTTCCTAGAAAAGATACACACAGGAAGATCAATATGCTATTCACCGTCTTGTAAGAGGACTTCTCCAGCACCTATCATGCTTGTATTGACCTCCAACTTAAATGGCTTTGTAAAGTCAGGTTCGGCAAGTACTGGAACAGAACATATCAGAGCTTTACCATTGTTAAAAGCTTCTTGACATTTTAATTCTCAATTTAATCGAAGGTTTTAACAATGCTTTTAACAGAGCAGGTACAGAGGAGAAATTGCAACAAACCCCTCGGTAATAACCTACCATCCCTAAAAAACGTGTCAATTCATGTCTGGTGGTAGGAGCAGGAAATTTCACAACTGCACTGACCTTCTCGTTTAACAGAGACCTTTCCCTGACTGACTTGTTTAACTAAGTAGGTCACAGTATCATGAGCAAATTCACATTTAGCCAAATTCAAGGTCAGATTTGCCTTTGCTAAATGGGTGAAAACAGACTGTAATGACTCTAAGTGACTATTCCAATCCTGGAAATACACAACAATGTCATCGAGATAAGCTGTACACTTTGTTACATCAGAAAAGATTCACGAATATTTGAAATGTAGCTGGAGCAATTGTAAGACCAAAAGTTATCAACGTATATGGGAGAAAAGCATCAGTGGTGACAAAAGCTGATGGGTCAGCAGCTCTACGAGCCAAGGCAACTTGTCAGTAACCTTTTAGATCTATTTTGGAGACAAAACATGCTGAACTGATGTTCAATGCAATCATCAAAGTGTGGAAGAGCATATGAGTCAGGCACCGTGATGGCATTTAATTTACGGTAATCTGTGCACAACCTATAAGTGCCATCAGGCTTTGATAGTCTTGCTTCTATCTGAGAAGCAGAGTGCAAAATAAACACCTTTTTCCATAACAGGACCATTTTCCACCACTGAAGCTGAAGCTACAGGTAAGTCCAACGTTTTGCTGCGAGTAGGCACCAGCTCATACTAAGGCTTAAACATGCTTACATGACAAATCTTGCAATCCTGTACTTACATCTGTGGTCTGGAGTTTGTACGTAGTAGTCAAGATCACTCACCCTCTTTTCTATCAAGTAAGGTCCAGCAAAACTGGATGACATAGACAAGGCAGGAGAAGGTAAGAACAGTAAAACACCAGGATCAAAATGGCAAACAACAGCCTTTCTATCGAAACGTTTCATTTTGGTTTGGGACTTGCACACCATTTCTTTAGCCAAACCACATGCACGGTGCCAACGTTCACAAAGCTGGTAAAGTCTAAAACATGTTTACTCTTAGGAGTCTGTTCTGACTGAAACATCTCCTTTAGGACTTTCATTGGGCCTCGTACAATGTCCAAAATGTTCAAAAACCAGTTCTACAGGGGAAAAACCCAAAGACTCCTGCTAAGCCTCTGGTGCAGCAAAAAGAACAAAAGGTACACCTTCATCCCAGTCCCGTCCACTGTCTAGACAATACTTCCTTAACATACTTGCAAAGGCCCAACACAATCTATTAAAATCCTCTCAAATGACTCACCCATCACTGGAATCGGCTTCAAAGTAGATGGAAGAACAGGCTGCTTTGGTTTACCTATCTATCTTACCTAACTTGCATTGAAGCAACAATGTCCAGAACTCCTTAGGCCACTTCAAAGAAAGAATACATAAAAATGCCGAAGTACGTATGCACCTGGAACCCCAGAATATTAAGGTCAAGCTGGTTGGTCTGGCAAAGTACAGTCACATGACTGACAATGTTAGTTGGTGGATTAGCATCTCGTTACACTAATTACTCTGATCTTGAGCGAAATGGGACTGCTACGACTTATGACAGAGGGTACAGATGTCCTTGGAGGAGACCACTGCAGTCCCCCAAGCTTTGGCGCCTTGGTGTGGTGAGACAGTTACAGTTTGCATTGAACCCCCCCCCCCCCCACAAACTACAAATTCCCAATAACCATTGGGATCCCCACCATAAACCTGGTCATGACACCAAGGGGCTTGTGTGCTCACCCTGGGCACCTGAGCTCACACAGAGGCTCTCTACACAGTAGGTGAGGCAGTGAACCATGGGCCAGAGTTCACTGAATTCTTGCCGTTGTTTGCCTAAAGCAGCCATCTGGGTGCTCATGACTTCAACATGATCTAGCGCACTCACTTCGCTCCTCTGAGATTAGTGTGTATTCTGTGATGCTGAGATGGAAGGACTGAGATGTGAGCACACAGAGCAAGTGTCTTTGTTCTCCATAGCAAAAAACCGTTACCACAGATACCAGATCACATTTTATGTAATCATCCAGTTATACTGATGAAGCAATAAAGCGCAGCACTCCTCATTTCAGTCATTGGGTGGCACTGTGAGTCTACAGCAAGAATATTGTTTTGTTTTACATTTCAATAATACAGTGTATGACTAACTATTGTTCAGTGGCCACAAGAATAGTATACCCCAAGCGCTTGTGTAAAGCTTGTTTACTTGGTCATTAAAAACCTGTGGTGCTTTTGAAAAGTAGAGTTTTAATGAAGTACAGTTATGCATTACTACAGCTACCCTGCATGGTGATATGATTGTGGTGTTTAGGTTAATCTTAATTCATGGCTGGGTGGTTGAGACACTCTACAGGCAATATTGCTCTGTCTTTGGAAACTGCTGGTTGCTCAGAGAGTGTTACTTGAAGTTTGTTCCAAAATGAGTCAGATATGTACACTACAATGGGGTATATGCAAAGCCTGGTGACTTCAAGAAATTAGGAATTTTGTTTTTATGCACACAGACACAACTAGAGAATATGGTCTGCAATTTGAATGTTTGATGAAAACATTTGCATACAGTGTTGATTAGCAAAAACATAGACAGTAAGTTAATGTATGGGAGTTCATACATTCTGGATTCTGAAATTCGTTCGGAAGATGTGTGCTGACTGAAGATCAGGGGTCTTAGACCTGTCCATAGAAATCTTTGTGAGGGGCCCATCACCAAATCATTGTTTTGCTAAATTTCTCTAGTGGTTAATAAAATCTAGATTTTGCTTTTTATTTGTCAGCATTTCTGCTGGTGTTTTCTTCCAATGTTTTGTTTCTTTCTTTCTGTCCTTTGTCACAGGTGCTTTGGGATGCCAATCATCATTTAAATCATTCTCAATTATCCAGGCTGTTATGTTTGTTATGTATGCCCCTGCTTGTAGACACACAATTTGTCTTTGTTTGGTTTGTCTACTTGATTGAGAGCAGGTAACTACACGCGTGCACCTCCATTGTCCACCAGGTAGGTGTGTGCATATTTATTCAGTAAGTGGGCAGATGCCAGTCCCTGTATTTTTGAGCACTAGTTCATTAGGTTTTGTATTGTGGTCCATGTCAGAATTATGTTGCTTAAAAAAGCAGGCCAGGATATGTTAATTATTTTTTTGCTTGGTCACTCTTTAAGTTTTCTTTCCATGTGTTTTCGTTTGTACTGCTGTGGAATTGGGTTGTCTGTGTGTGACCCTAAGCACCTGTTTCCACCATAGCCTTGTGTGGGTGTCCTGGCTAGCAATTAGAGAAGCCATTGTTACTGCTCCTGTTAGACAAGAGCACATGAGGTTTGTTGTTTACCCTGTACGTGTTGTGACACGAGCTAAACCATGTGAACTAGATGTGGTTTACATGCATGATATGCCAATTCCTGTTGCTGTATCTCAGATGGTGTGTCTTAAAATGCCTACACAGACGATGAACACGGATGTCAGTAATTTGGCCATCACACCGAGACTGACCATTAAGGCAGAGAAAAGTAGCCCTAGTCTGGTTAAGCGTTTCACTTCTGTATCTGATCCTACAGCCAGCTCTAGGAAGCAGGTTGCATTTTTATTATGGAACAGTTTTAATGGGAAACTGGCCTCCATGGAGTGGTGCTGCCTGGTAAGGTCCCATCTTGCTACGCAGCACGTTCTGGAGCTGGCATGTAACCACCCTTGGTCAGGGCACTTGGGTATTACTAAAACATATTCACATGTGTTCAAACATTCCTTTTGGCCTGCACTTTTGGCCAGAAGTGGTGATGTGTGTTATTGCCATTCATGTCACGTGTCGGCAAATGGGAAAACTCATCCAGATTATCGTTCTTGCTCCTCGTCAACCTATGCTGCTGATCAGGGATCTTTTTGAGCATGTGTCAGATGATTGCGTTGGCCTAATACATAAAGCTAAGTCAGGTAACCAGTACTAGTTAACCATTATGTGGGCTGCTACATTTTCAAAAACAAAAAATTACATTTGTTAATGTTCTCGTTAAGTTCTTAACTACTTTTGGCCTTTTAAAAAAGTAGTGCAGTCAGACCAAGGCACCACGTTTCTGTCAGTTATTTGCACAGGTTATGTAAACCTTGAGGATTACACAAGGCCTTGTGTCAAGGTGACAAGGCCTTATCACCCTGAGTCTCAAGGAGTGCTGATTTCACCAGTCATTGAGCTCTCCATCCATCCATCCATCCATTGTCTTCCGCTTATCCGGGTCCGGGTCGCGGGGGCAGTAGCCTAAGCAAAGAGGCCCAGGTTTCCCTCTCCCCAGCCACCTCTTCCAGCTCTTCTGGGGGGGGATACCAAGGTGTTCCCAGGACAGCCGAGAGATATAATCTCTCCAGCGTGTCCTGGGTCTTCCCCGGGCCTCCTCCCAGTTGGACATGCCCAGAGCGCCTCCCTAGGCAGGCGCCCAGGTGGCATCCGAACCAGATGCCCGAACCACCTCAACTGGCTCCTTTCTACGTGGAGGAGCAGCGACTCTACTCCGAGCCCCTCCCGGATGACTGTGCTCCGTACCTTATCTCTAAGGGAGAGCCCAGACACCCTGCGAAGAAAACTCATTTCGGCCGCTTGTATTCGCGATCTCATTCTTTCGGTCACTACCCAAAGCTCGTGACCATAGGAAAGAGTCGTAACGTAGATTGACCAGTAAATTGAGAGCTTTGCCTTTTGGCTCAGCTCTCTCTTCACCACAAACGGTCCGGTACAGCGACCGCAATACTGCAGCCGCAGCACCAATCCGCCTGTCAATCTCTCGTTCCATCCTTCCCTCACTCGTGAACAAGAACCCGAGATACTTAAACTCCTCCACTTGAGGCAAGGACTCACTCCCGACCCAGAGGGGCACTCCACCCTTGTCCGACTGAGTACCATGGTCTCAGTTTTAGAGGTGCTGACTCTCATCCCAGCCGTCTCGCACTCGGCTGCAAACTGATCCAGCGAGAGCTGTAGGTCTCGGCCCGATGATGCCAACAGGACCACATCATCTGCAAAGAGAAGGCGTGGAATCCTGAGGCCACCAAACCGAACCCCCCTCCGCCACTTGGCTACGCCGAGAAATTCTGTCCATAAAAGTTATGAACAGAATCGGTGACAAAGGGCAGCCTTGACGGAGTCCAATTCCCACCGGAAACCAGTCTGACTTACTGCCGGCCATGCGAACCAAACTCCTGCTCCGTTTGTACAGGGACTGGATAGCCCGTAGCAACGGGCCCCGCACTTATACTCCCGGAGCACCCCCCAGAGGAATCCCCGAGGGACACGGTCAAATGCCTTTTCCAAATCCACAAAGCACATGTGGACTGGTTGAGCAAACTCCCATGCACCCTCTAGGACCCTCGCAAGGGTGAAAAGTTGGTCCAGTGTTCCACGACCAGGACGGAATCCACATTGTTCCTCTTGTAACTGAGATTCGACTATCGAACGGACTCTCTTCTCCAGAACCCCTGCATAGACCTTACCGGGGAAGGAACTCAGGACGGATCTCATCCACCCCGGAGCCTTGGCTCCAAGGAGTTTCACAACTACCCTGGTCACCTCAGCCCTAGTGATGGGCAAACCCCCGCCCGAGTCCTCTGGTTCTGCTTCCTCTATGGAAGACGTGGTGGTGGGATTGAGAAGATCCTCGAAGTATTCCTTCCACCGCCTGATGACATCCCCAGTCGAGGTCAGCAGATCCCCAGCCTCACTGTATACAGTGTTGGTCGGGAAACGCTTTCCCCTCCTGAGTTGCCTGACGGTTTGCCAGAACCTCCTCGGAGCCGATCGAAAGTCGCTTTCCATGGTCTCACCAAACTCTTCCCACACCCGAGTTTTTGCCTCTGCGACAGTCAAAGTACTGGTACAGGGGATCCGCTTGGCCCCCCTGTACCTGTCTGCTGCCTCCAAAGTCCCACGGGCCAACCAGGCCCGATAGGACTCTTTCTTCAGCATGACGGCCTCCCTTACCCGAGGTGTCCACCACCGGGTTCTGGGATTGCCGCCACGACAGGCACCGACAACCTTGCGGCCACAGCTCCGATCTGCCGCATTGACAATAGAAGCACGGAACCAAGCCCACTCAGACTCAATGTTTCCGGCCTCCCTCGGGATGCGGTCAAAGCTTTGTCGGATGTGGGAGTTAAAGACCTTTCTGACAGGTTCCTCTGCCAGACGTTCCCAGCAAACCCTCACAATACGTTTGGGTCTGCCAGGTCTGTCCGGTATCCTCGCCCGCCATCTGATCCAACTCACCACTAGGTGGTGATCGGTTGACAGCTCAGCTCCTCTCTTTACCCGAGTGTCCAAGACACCGGGTCGCAAGTTCGACGATACGATTACAAAATCGATCATCGAACTGCGACCTAAGGTGTCCTGGTGCCATGTGCACTTATGGACACCTCTGTGCTCAAACATGGTGTTCGTTATTGACAAACTGTGACGAGCACAGAAGTCCAACAACAGAACACCACTCGGGTTCAGATCGGAGAGGCCGTTCCTCCCAATCACGCCCTTCCAGGTCCCACAGTCATTGCCCACGTGAGCATTGAAGTCCCCCAGCAGAACAATGGAATCCCCAGAAGGGGCACCTTCCAGTACCCCCTCCAAGGACTCCAAGAAGGCTGGGTACTCCGAACTGCCATTCGGTGCATAAGCACAAACAACAGTCAGAGCCCTTTCCCCCGACCCTAAGGCGCAGGGAAGCAACCCTCTTATCCACTGGGGAAAACCCCAACACACAGGCAGCGAGCCGGGGGAGCTATGAGTAAGCCCACTCCAGCCCTCCGCCTTTCACCCTGGGCAACTCCAGAAAAGAATAAAGTCCAGCCTCTCTCGAGAGGATTGGTTCCAGAACCCAAACTGTGTGTGGAGGTGAGCCCAACTATATCTAGTTGGTATCTCTCAGCCTCACACACCAGCTCAGGCTCCTTCCCACCCAGAGAGGTTACGTTCCATGTCCCAAGAGCCAGCTTCAGTAACCGAGGGTCGGTACGCCAAGGCCCCCGCCTTCGGCCACCGCCCAAACCACAATGCACCGAACCCCTAGTACTACCTCTCCCACAGGTGGTGGGCCCATGGGAGAGTGAACCCATGTAATCCCTTCGGGCTGTGCCCGGCCGGGCCCCATGGGTAGAGACCCGCCACCAGGCGCTCGCCGAGGAGCCCCTCCCCCCAGGCCTGGCTCCAGGGTGAGGCCCCGGTAACCCTGATCCGGGCAAGGGTATCTGGGTCCTGTTTTCATATTCCATTGGGGTTTTATTTGGACCACTCTTTGTCTGGCCCATCACCTAGGACCAATTTGCCATGGGAGACCCTACCAGGGGCATTGCCCCCGACAACCTAGCTCCTAGGATCACATGGGCACGCAAACCCCTCCACCACGATAAGGTGGTGATCCATGGAGGAGTCATTGAACTCTATGCTTTGAAAAAATACTTCTTAGACATGGGAAAGGACTGGGACGAGGAGGTGTTCCTTGTACCCTTTGCTGCATAGGAAGCTATGCAGAAGTCCTTGGGTTTTAGCCCAACTCAGTTCCCCTGATCCCCTGAAGTTTAGCTTAAGGAGACATTTTTAGCTGAGAGCGACAGGAAGTAGAATGTCTTAGAATATGTGAGTGATGTCACAAAGCTTACGCTTTGGCTCACAAAACTCTTGCATCTCAACAGTGCATTCACATGAAGGCCATCCCTAAGAATTTTTAAGGTTGGTTATCAGGTGATCCCTCTTTTGTCTGTTATTGGACTACTGTCAGCAAAATTCTCCGGACCATACGCCATTAAAGAAAGGCTTAGTGATATAGATTCCATTATTTGCACCCTTGATTTAAACATAAAACTCCTGTGTGCAATGTTAAACACTTATTACTCTTATGATTTGGATAAGATCCCAGTAGTATTTTAACAATGCCCCGAGGGAGAACAGAGCATTTACTGTGTCCATGGACCATGTGCACAGGCTCACTGAGAGTACAGATGGTCTGGATCTGTGAAATTCACCAAAGATATCTTGTAGATTTCCAAATCCAGAGATGCTCCAAGATGAGCCTCAGTTACTCCAGCATTTACCTGACCAGCAGAGAGGGGATGTCACTCACTTGAGTTCTCTTTGATTTTCCCAGATGTTCACCGTGCTTAATGGTGCCAAAACCTGATGGTGTAGTCAGGCTGTGCCCAGACTTTAGATGGGTGTATGTCATCACTGTGGGTGTATGCTGTCACTGTGCCTGATTCATATCCTTTGTCCTGGATGGAGGACTGTATAGACATGGTTGGTTAAGCTCTTTTTTTTCTAAGCTGAACCTAGTAATTTACTATTTATTTACTAATTATACTAGTAATTGCTGTTAACCTCTAGTGCCTCTGAGATATCAGCTTTTGTTCCTGCAATATACAGATCTCAAAAATGCTCTGACTACTTTCTGGATGTAACCTTCATATTTTATGATGTTCCTAATTGCACATCATCTTTTTAAATGGTTGAAACAAGCATCCCTGGAACTAAACCTGGTGAAATGTGAGTTTGCCCAAGCTACCGTTTAAATATCTCAACAAGCAGGTGGTTTATGGGCTGGTACGTTCAGTTGATGCTAAAGTTGCTGAAATTATGGAGTTTTCCACAACCTTGACTCGTAATTTGCGGAGATTTTTTTGGTATGGCTTCTTACTACTATGACTTTTCTAAAAACTTATCATCTGTGGAAGCACCTTGCAATATTGAAATAAGGCACAAGAATGGATCGAAAAATATCATTCCTGATACATTTTTATCCATTTTGTTAGCGCTCTTTATTATTATGTTTTCCCTTTTTTAACAAACAGGTTTGGAACTCCTCAGAAGTATACGTATAGCAGGGCAGACCTTGTAAAACCCTGTAATGTGTCAGGCCCTGCATCTGCTGTTCTCTGTAAGGCCTTGTCTGCTTCAACCACTTCAGTGAATTTCATTCACACTGTTTGACGCACTGAACTAAATCTTGCCCGGTAATCAGTGCCTGACTAAATCTTGTCAGTACTGTGCAGTGCATAGACATTCAAAACTTTTCATGCCATTGTTCCTTTCAGCTTCACTTGAGCCCAGAACACTGCAATCCAGCTTTGTGACAGAGCTTATTGTGGAAAGTGCTCTACACACAGCTGCACTGAAATTACCGAAATGATTGCCACTGAATGGCAGCAGCACCGAGACTGGAGAACCGGCTACCGGGAAAATGCTTCGTGAGTTGTGATTCACAATGTATCAAAACGTACTGCCAAGGCAATAAGCTCACAAAGAAAGTGAGGAATGTGTGGACAAGGCTGAGCCAGGGTCCCACTTCAGAACCCAAACTGGGCTGATTCCATCAGTCAGAGAGGACTTAGAACCCAAACCAGGCTAATCTCATTCGTCAGAGAGCGCAAACCATGCCAACCCCACCAGTCAGAGAGGACTTACAACCCAAACCAGGCTAATCTCACCCATCAGAGAGGATTTACAACCCAAACCAGGCTAATCTTACCCATTCAGAGAGGATTTACAACCCAAACCAGGCTAATCTCACCCATCAGAGAGGACTTAGAACTCAAACCAGGCCAACCCCACTAGTCCGAGAGGATTTAGAACCCAAACCAGGCCAACCCCACCAGTGATTATGCATTTTCTGAAGTCAGTATTTAATATTTTTAGGAGATGTTGAGGATGAGGCTGCTGTTTTTCCCAGTATAGTCATGAGCATATTTGAGAATGTTGACTGATCCGTTCTGATTAATCTATTTATAACCTGATTTATAACGCAAAAATAAGGGAAGAAGAATTCAGCCCTAAAGTCTACCTGAGCTGAGTGACGAGACCTGAGAGCTTGTATTACTTTGACAACCCTTGTTCTAGGACTCAAAAAGTCAAGTATCCAGGAGCAGAGTCAGGTTCACTTTCATGTCCTGCAGTCTAAATACAGACTGTGTAAGAATACAAGCTTCACTTTTGATTTCATTTCCTTGCAACTTGAAGAAAGTGTATGGAATGTGGTTGTTTTTGTCGATGATGTCTTGTGATGAGTCTGAACGGAAACACAGTAACATAAGAGAGAGAGGAAGGAAACTCACTTCATTAGTGCTCAGCACATGTCTTAAAACATACTAATGTGAAACTATTCATCTGCATTCTGTTTAACATTATGTAAAACAGTGTATGTTTAAAGAGGATGCAGTGAACTAAATTTCTAAATTTGAGTTTGTCACTAAACTGACAAAATGACTATCACAAAATCTAACAAGGGAAAGAAAACTGTCAATACCTGTGATCTTGCTGATAAACGCTGTCAAGTTCATTAGGCCTAATGTGACAGGAAAGTCAAATTCTGTTCAGTGACCACTAGAGGGCATTAGTGCACCTTTTACACACTACATACCTTTTCAAAATCATATTCACTGCATGAAGAGATTGTTACCAGAGCAAAACATAAGCAGAATGCTAAAAAGCCTACTGTTTTACTGTTTTTATATAATGGGTCTCTGGATCATGGCAGGTCATACAGAGCCAATGACCACCACACAGTGTACCAGACAACCATTTTGGCTTCTCACTACAGCATTTTAAAGCATGGTCAAGGTTGTTTTCTCTGGAGGAGTCAAACACAAATGGTACCCTGTCCTAATATGGCCCTGCTGAGATAGTACAGTAGTACAGCATTTTCTCTCTAAACTGTCTGACAGACAGATCCTGCCGCAGGCTTTGATAGCTGTGGTGGAAGACTCAGCTACTGACGCACTCAGAAGTGACATCCATTTCATGAATTTTATTCATTGCTGATTGAGGCTATAATGTCTCTAGCATATTTTTAAATGCATTTTATCCTGTTTGAGAAGAGCATTTCATAGCAGGAGGGCTGTGTTAGGCCAGTGTGCTCTGTGTACTGGTCCAGTCTGGGGTCACCATGACGTTAGTCAGCACTTTCCTGAGAGTAATGGTTATGTCTGGGTAAGGTCCTGTTGCTTTTCAATGCGTGTTAAACTCAGGGTTTCTGCATTTTCACACAGAGACAGGTTCATTAAAGAGCACTTGCGAGATGACTCAGAGTGACAGACATCTTCCACATCAGTGTCAATACGAGATCGGGGATGCTATCGATTACCTGCTCTGGGCATACAGACTGAAAGAGTAGTGGGAGGGAGGGAGTGAATGAGAGAGAGGAGAGAGAGAACAACAGAGAGATAGAGAGAGATAATTGGAGTAATCATTCTTGGTTCAGAGAAGCACTTCAAATAAAGTATTAAACATATGAGAAGATTAGCAAAGTAAATTCTCAATTCATACCAGCACTTCCAAAGATCGAAACACCTCACCTTAGTATACAGAGTAAAGAATGATAAAACCAGAATTGTTGCTTGAGTTGCGGATGCTCCGATAAGCCTTTCTGAATGTAATGTTTGAAGTGGTCTGTCTCGAGAAAATTGTAGTTATATTTCAACTGAAGTGGAAAAAGCACAAAGTGGATAAAGGGGTAATTACTGAGAAAATTGGTCTCCATAAGCTTTGTTGTCCGACTGTGTGGACGGAGGACTTCGTCATCTTTAGGACCTTATTGTATATTTTTTCATCTTCCTTTAAGAGGAGGAGTAAAGAGAAATAGGATCATGTCTTCGGCGCTGTGAGGGAGCTATAAGTAGCTAGTGTTTGCTCTCTACTAGATGCTTACTCCTTTGTTCAGGAAGCACACTACAGGGAAGACGACTCTGCTCCCAGCCGTTTGGAACAGAGCCGACAGCCTCCACTCTTGCCTGTTTCTGCAGCCACACACACACACACACACACACACACACACAAAGGCTTTGTGTTTGTATAGCACATGCCCTTGCGCCATCAGTCCTGGGCAATTATTAATAACTGGTGTGAAATAAGCAAACAGACTGACCCTGTAAATAAAGGATCACTCCACTGTGTTCATTAAACCAGGGGCGGATGAGTGTTTTTGGCCTGTTTAGGAGACAATGATTAAATTCTTCTTGCACCAATGTGAGGTCCATTTATCATGGACTCCCCTGGGGCTGCTGGGACCGGTTTTTAGAACAGGCTCTACCCTACTCAAAATTGAGCCTCAACACTACAGAAATGGGCAGGAAACTCACCCCAATAATGGACTCCATGCCAGGTTGACAAAATGCATCATGGAAAACTCCTCAAAGTGATTTCTGGTTGTTTTTTAAGGGTAAGGCATGTCAGCAATTCTGTTTTTCTCTAGAGTGTAGAGTATGTTATTTATCCATACAAATTAAAGAGAAAGAGAATTGTTAAGTATCATGTTCAGTCAAAACTCACTTGAAAGTGAATCAGTAGCATGGTTTGTTCAAATTCACATTCAATGTCACATTGGACACATTTGCCCAGCAAGTTCTAATGCGTGTGTAGGGGGTCTGTGTTTGCACACCCAATTGTAGTATGATGGTCTTTAAAACCAATAAACACGTAGATTAACTACGTAGCTTAACTACATGATTATATAAAGCAACTATTTATTAGTTAACGTGAGATCAGTTCCATTTGATTATGACACCATTATCAGACTTTTTGTAGCTCCTGATTTCCCACTAATGAACATGTAGACTTTCATTTTTATTCAACAAAACACTTTCATGTATATACTTACCTAATTCCAGTTTGGGATGTGTGAATCAAACTGTGATCTCATTACACTATTAAAACGTCTTTCACATAATGAATTTGTGGCAAAAAAAAAAAGAGTTTTCAGGTCAGAAAAGTAGTGCAGCTTAGCGGGTTTCCAGCCGGGTCCCCAGTGATTTGACTGGATCAGGGTACAGCAGGCGGACTGCAGGCACGCACCCTGCACCCTGGGACCAATGCTATTGGCTCTCACTGGGCGCCACTCAAGTGATGGCCCTTAGCCAGCCATTACCAGGATCCGCGCTTCGCCCCTCCGTCCTTCCTCTCGTGTCTCTCTCACATCCTATTCCTGTCTTCCTTTCCGTAAGAGCTAGGAGAGTCATCCTGGCACTGCCTTGTGTCATTCCGAGTCTTTATAAAAAAAAAGAACCAGGAACTGAGCTGTATTTCAAGTTTCCACTGCAAAATCATCAAACCTCTGTAGACGTTTTGGTGAATTATTCATACCTGCACCGGGGCCAGGGAGAGAGTGTCGCCTGCCACCCACTTCTTAGTGCAGTGTCTCCACGTAACTGTAACTGCGACCTGTCAAACTGAAGCCTAAGTGCCAGGAGAAGTCACGTCAGGGCCTTCATGTCAACCATGTCTCCCCCTGCGTCTCCTCTGCGTCTCGTCCGTGTCTCACCCGCTCGAGTCCCCTCGGCCATGTCGCCAGACAGACCTACAGACCTTCTCGAGGAAGACAAATGGCATAAGTGAGCGAAATGAGCGCGACAAGTAGGAGGAACCCACGAGACACCAGGACGGATTCACAATCGCGTTACGTAGCGTTACAAGCTGGTCATGTGGTGTGACTACACGGCTGGGAATACTGCAGAGTGAGCCACGGTGTGCATCGGTCAGCGGGAGCTGATTTCCGAACCACAGGGTAGCGATGTCGAAGGCCATCATCACTTCCTCCTGCAGCCTCTACCCCCCTCCCACAGACAACCTGGCCACACTTTAGCTCTGTGCTTCTCATCAGGCACAAAGTTACATTCTGCCATTTACATGAGCACCAACACTAGCTTTATGGAACTGTCAGAGTATATACGTACTGTGACCTTGAATATATATATTGTACATGTAATGTGAGAGAGGTGCTATTTAAGGATCTACTGAACAGGAGTTTTGTAATTGTCATGCATGAAAAAAAAAACATTTTGCATAATTCATTGTATAATTTAGTTCGACAATAACAGAGAAAGAGGAAAAGAAAGGCTCAAGGACAACATTGCTCATTATTAGACATCTTAATATTTATATTTTTTGTAGCAAAAACAAAATCTGATTTGACTGACCACAGAAACATTGTCTTCGTTCCCCAGGTAGAGGGGCTTGAACACACACACACCATCACAACACAGTGAAGAGCCCCTCCTGGTCTTTGCGGAACAAGGGAATAAAATGCTACTGTACAATTTCCCCAACATATACAGTCACTCAATTGTACAAAAAAATAAAAATATACAGTCAAGCAGCCACTCAAACTGTGTGATACAGGCCGTGATGAGATGGCGAGAGACTCCTGCAGGTCCAAAGAGAAGTCTATGCTGCGGTTCAACCAGACAGCTGTGCTGTCGCTGTGGTTCTCAGGTTCCTCCGAGAGGGAAGCCTGCTGGAGGTGTCAGAGGAGCAGTGATGTGGGAAGATCCGGCCAGCGACCTGCCGGGCCGGACAGCCTCTCTCCCGTCTCCTGCAGCCACCACGGAGCGGCCAGCCACGACCAGAACTGACCGCGTACATGTGCGTCTTAACTATAACAGGTACCTGATTACACCCATGAACTGATCCTAACGTCTCCAGGCGCTCTGCAGCTAGAATCAGCGGCCACCGAGACGACGCTTTGGGACGACCAAAAGTACGTCTGCTCTTAGTGCCGAGGTGCTGGCTTGTTCTGTCCGTCCACGCGCTGCCGGACTTTCGCAGTAAGGCATTGGTTCTTAAATCATCGTAGCGGCGAGCACACGCTTGGCCCGTTTCGAACACCTCATATCCAGCCTGGATTCTACTCAAGTAACCGTAAAGTCCTTTGTGAGTGGAGTCAGCTGTGTTAGAGCAAATGGAAACCGTGAGTAATGGGAACCAAGAACCATGGCAGTGAGGAATTTACACAAGACAAGTCTTCATATGGAGCGTGTGTTTAAAACAACGAGCCCACAGCCCACAGCCCACGCCACAGAGACGAGGGGTGCAGCCAGTGGCCTTACCGAGCGTTATTCAACTCCCAGCAGACCTGCTGTGTGGCTCCAGGCCAGGACTCTGTGAGAGCTGAGACGTTCACACCAATCTGACGCTTTCTACAGGCTACACGAGTGATCCAGATATGCAGTACTACGTGAAAAATCTTAGGCCACCCAGAAAACTACATCTAGCTTCTAGCATGTGGCAGATTACACATTTATCAGGATGACAGTACAGGAATCAAAAGCCGTGACCTTGACGTTACTGGACGGCGCTCAGCTTGCTCTACAAGGTGAGCCATATGCTTCTGCCTTTGGATTCATTTTGTTGTTTTTTTTGCGTTTAAGTGATCCCCGACACTTTCAGCTGTGCTGAGAACAGGGGTCCGATATCCTCCCGCGGGTCTCTTTTGTACTTCAGCATATTCTGCGTTACCGTGCTGAAACTTTTCAACCTTGAGGAGGTTTGGGAACCAAACCCTGAGTTCTTCTGGCATAAAAGGGTTCATTTATATTGTATTCATTTTTTATTTGCATGTATCATTAATTATATTCATTTATTTCATTTACATTATGTTTTTCCATGCAAATAAGCACATTGAGGGTAGCCTAAGACTTTTGCATAGTACAGCAGATGAAATGATGGGATTAGCATTAGAACGGCACTCTGTGCCTGGAGGTGTAACTGAGAGGCAGTCACACAAAAATGTAAAAGAAAGATAGCAGTTCCTGACTCCGTTACTTCAAGCTTCGTTGAACACGTGGACTTCTCAGACGGATAATGGCATCTTTGGTGGCTTTTGTTTTTGGTGGCTGTGGGAATGTGGTCGTTGCGTTTTTAGGGCCAGGACTAGGAGCGGTGCTCGTTCTACATCACTGTGCTGCATGTACCATACCATTTGATTTGTGATGGTTGGGAACCCATGACTACATTACAAATTCATACTTCATTAATATGGAAATGATTTCAGATGATTAAAAACATCCAGTCTTTCCGGCTCCTTTGTACATATAAACACGCAGGGAAGCTTCCCAGTGTCTCGACAGCAAGGTTTTGTCTTTGTGTGCCGTCGAAGTGGATTTTTCCATGTGTTTAATTTTAGTTGTTTTCTCCTACCCAACGTTCAGTGGATTTCAGCAAAAAAAAAAAATCACATTCTGCCTGGAAAAAAAGAAAGAAAACACATCAGTGAGTCCACATCAGTGGGGCTTTTCCTGATGATTCCTTCGGGAGACATGAGAGCAAGTGACAAGAAGAGAAGAGGGAGTTCGGTGGGTTGAAAGTTTTCGAATGGTTTTAGTCTTCCCCTTGAGATGGAATGACATAAATGTGTTTGACCAGCAAGATAAAAAATATAAAACTTTAAATTCATTACACGTATAAACAGTGTTTGTAGCATAAGTCCAGAGGCTCTTTCAGACTCTGAGCTGGCTGTGCTGTTCACTGGAGAAAGTGTCATTCTAAATGCCACCAAAGATCTTATTTTACATTCAAAAATCCAGGTCCCGGTGTAACCACCTCGATGATGGAGTACAGAACCTCATGGATATGTCATCTGGATTTTCCAACATAGCTGATTTGTCAGTCAGCACGTATACAGTGATGACAAACATGCAGTTTACACACACACACACAAACACACACACACACACACACACACACACACACACACACACACACACACACACGCGCACACACAATCGCCACAGCATATATCTAATAACTGCCAGTTGGGGACTTGTCCCTGGCATAGCATGTCATATAACAAACACATTTCGGCAATATTTCCTCATGACGAATGGACGTGTGATCCCATGTAATGGAAGCTGGGTGTAATTCCCTTTATTTTTCCCCTTTGACACTGAATCGGCGGCTCTCCCGGCCCGGCAGCGTGTGTGTGCGTGCGCCGGCCTACACGGTGCTCTCCATGACCCACTCGGCGCCCTCCGGAGCGGCCTGTCCGCCGGCCGCCTCGCCCCCCTCCTCCTCACACCTGAGCAGCATGCCGCTGACGGAGAGGCTGCGCTTAGTCCACATGCTGCTGATGCGCCGCGGGTAGCTGCACAGCTGCGCCCCCGTCTGCGCCGCAAACTCCCCCATGTCGAACGAATGGCTCCGCTTGGGCTTGGAGTCCAGGGGGACGGACAGCAGCCGGCCGAGCCGCGAGTCCAGCGTCCGGCCCAGCAGCGGCTCCTTGTCGGTGGGGGCCACCGGTACCAAAGCGGCCACGCCGGCGTGTCCGGCCGGGGCGCCTCGCACGGACGCTGACGGTTCCCGCGTCTGGCCTCGTAGGTCCAGCGAGGTGATGGCGCCCAGCAGGTGGTCCAGATTGCCGCGGGGCTTGGGGGGTGCCGACCTCCAGATGTTTGCCAGGGCGCTGTTGGGGCTGTAGGAGCCTGGGGCGTGGAGGGAAGCCGAGGAAGAGGAGGAGGAGGAAGAGGAGCTCAGGCTGCTCTGAAGGGAGCCGCACTTGAACTCCACCACCTCGTCCCGATGGGTGACCTTGGGCTTGGCTTTGAGAGGAGGCAGCGGGACTCCGTTCTGCCCCAGGCGCGCACTGTTGGTCTGCGAGAAGGTGTCGCTGACGTCACCCAGCTTACCCGCAGGAGGCTCTGCCCCTGCCCCACCCTCCCCGGCCTTGTAGCGCACCATGAGGATGACGATGAAGATAAGCAGGGTGGCTACGATCACACCCCCCACCACCAGAATCATGGTGCCCCCCAGCAGCTGCCCGTGCAGAGACTGGCATTGTGGGTAGTCGTCCCGGGTGAAGAACTGCACGCACCCCACCACGCTGGTGGCAGTCAGGGTTGTGGCCGAGTCGTCCCACGCAGCCAGCACACACAGGTCGTAGCGGGTCCCCGACACCAGGTTGCTCACCAGGAAGGCCTTGCTGGATGCAGGGATCATCCTTTGGATAAAACCACAGAAACATGCTTTACCACCCAATACACATGCACCCACTGCAAGAACTGGAGAAGAGTGATCGCATTACTACACCAAGATGCACGTTGCTGCCGTGATGGTTATTAGCAGTAGCGGTCATTAACAATGCTCTTTGTGATGCCTTCCTTAATACTCGAACAGGGAGCTGAATGCAAACACAATAGAAACGCGAGAATGACGCGAGAGCGTGTGCCGTAAGCTGCAGTGTTTCATGTGTGCGGCAGCTGATTGTGGCGTCCGACTGACCGCCGCTTATGATCAGAGCGGGACCTGCCATATCTCCACACGCGCCTCCTCTGCAGAGCCCAGCCTGTGTTTCCGGACGGCACTCGAACTGTCAGCCAACGGTAATTGGCGTCATCGCTTTGCGCCATCTGTCCCGATACAGCGAGCAGACGGCCCGTTTGATATCGCGGCCGTGCCGCGCGAGTTAATAAATAAATAAGGATGAAAAGAAATCCAAACGTAATAGAGCAGGGGCCCGAGAGGAGGAGAAGGAGCAATCGGCACCCGGCAGCCGTGGATCATCCGGACGAGACGCGGCCGACCTTAAGCAACATTTATGAATGGGGATTTGCGACGGTGTCTGGAGAGCCCCTCGGTGGTCCGGCTGAAATGTGGCCGAACTGTCAGGTAGGGTGATGACTCCCTTCTCTGAAGACTGCTTCACAGAAGGCACTTTATTAGACAGCTTGGGATGGGGTCCATTACCAGACAGTGCTGGATGCCACTAGACCTCTATACATCTCTGTATGCCTTTGTGATAAATAACAAATTCTCTCTTCTCTCTCTTGCCTTCCCTCCCTCTCTCCCTCTTTCTTCCCCCATACTTCACCAGTTGTGATTAAGTGAGCACATCTTTGAACATTTCTGGAAAGATCTATTAGGGTGTGGAATTGTCAGAAGTTTCAAGGCTTCTGGCAATGAAATCTATTACCGCCTCAGAATTTCCACCTATCACTGGCTAGCTTTTTTGACTCTTGACGCTCTCCTACACTGATTTCTGACAGGATTCGTCCAATAGGTAATTTATTGTTATTCGAAAATTCTAACAAATTTGAACCCTGGAGGGAAATGGATGGTACTGCTTATCGTATGAGGATGGAAAGAAAGTAGAAATTTGAGCAGAGCTCCAGGCACTGAAAGGCAATTTTGAAGGGGCACGTGTGAGTATGTGCATACGTGTGGGAGACGGTGATGCCTTCGCCCGTCGTGGTGACGGCGCTACGCCACAACATTAATCAGGAAGGGAGTCCTGCGACGTGGCTTCCGGCTGACGGGCAAGCGGCGGTGGCCAGTGACCTGCTCCCCCGTCCCCGGGAGCTCTGAGGCCTCCCGTTGAAGGACCTTCAACACACCGGCGTGTTTAGCTACAGATGCGGGACTCGATCTGATCATGTAAGGACAACAATAACCAAACGCCTCCCCCCAGGCTTCTTCACTTCCTGTTTCCTGTTTTTTTGCTCCCTGATCATCATGCCTTCCCAGCTCCCTCACTCCTCCCCTGCTCCCCCACTGCTCCTCCTCTGCTCCCCCCCTGCTCCTCCTCTGCTCCCCCCTGCTCCTCCCCTGCTCCTCCTTTGCTCCCCCACTGCTCCTCCTCTGCTCCCCCACTGCTCTCCCCCACTGCTCCTCCCCTGCTCCCTCACTGCTCCTCCCCTGCTCCCCCACTGCTCCCCCCCTCGTGAGCTCCTGGCCATAGCTCCACCCTGCCGCTGATTTTCTGGACAAACATCAGCAATGCCAGGCAAGCTGCCTTCCGCTCCGGCGACTCCACCTCTGTGGCGGCGGAGGTTTGATTATGTTTATGTAAGCAGAAAGAGGCTAATGGGCAGGGGTGGCGGGACAGAGCGGGATGAATGGGTCCTGACGTCTGTCCATGTCCGCCACTCCAAAGTGGGTCCAGCGTGCAGTAAAAACCCGGCCACGTAACAACACTAATGGATGGACGCATTAAAAAGAAATAAGGAATTGTGGAGGAACAGAGTGAGACAGGCAGCAGGCCAAGTCCCTGTGTGTGTGTATGTGTATGTATGCCTTTATCTTAATGGCTGACTCTAACCAAATTAACTCTGCTGTGCTAACTTACACAGAAGCACAAGAGATCTCCAATGACGCCATTTCTTCTTCTATGAGAGTCCTTTTTCTATGCCAGGAGTCTCATGGTTGCTACGGTCCCCACATCAAAAGAAACAGAGACCAGAAGCTACAAATTCTGTCAAGACTCGCCATTGTAGGACGGTGTGCACGGTGATTATCAGTCATGCTGTAACATGCTGTGACACTGCTTGATAAAACAACATAACAAACAATCATCGGGCACCATCAATCAACCCTCCCGGTGTTCTTTAGAAAAGCCGACCGAGCTTCGAGCGCATGATGAACAAACAGCCAATGAGAGCAGCTCCCCAGAGAGCAGCATTAGCCTGGTAATGCATCACATCCTCAGACAGACGGACGCGCTAAATCACCCAGCGGGCGATGCTCCGGACATTACGAGATAAAGTGTAGCGCAGATGCCTCGTGGCAATCCCTCTGAAGCATTACTGAGACTCTCCATCTGACATGCGATTTCCTGCTCGACGCCCCGGACACGCGGTCGGCCGGCCGTCTCTTGTGGGGACGCGCTGTGACACGCGCGGACGCCGTCTTTAACTTTCCCCCCAACCGTACGTCAGTCCGAGCGATTGCTCCCGGAAATAAGCCTGTGAATAAAGGATGCAGGCTAGGGAAACTGATCTGCATTCGATCTGGGAACATTCTGCTTGGGGATTCTGCTATTTCAACACCACCACCCCCCACCCCCCACCCCCCAACTCACCCACTTCCCCTTCAAATCTCGGCCTTGATCTATTGGGTCGTCGTGCTGCTGCAGCTGATGGTGGGTAAGATCAGGCTGCATCTGCCAGCATAAAACCCCCACCTCCACCCCCGACTCCCCTCCCGGCGGCCCCTGGACCTGTGCTGAGCAGCCTGGGCTGTCTGACAGAAGACAGGGAGAGAGATAACAAGCCCCTCGTTCTCCTGCCGTGCCGGTCCGGTCCGCGAGACCGGCAATCCGCTCTGGTCTCCCTCCCCCAGAAGGTCTCACGGAGCTGTCATGAGCAAAAGACTCAATCGCTGTCCAATTGCCCCCTGGCGGGGCGGACAGGCCTGGAGTGTGGGGCACTGGGGTTCTGTGACCAGCGGTGGGCGGAGCGGGGGGGTGTTTGTGCAGTCCTCACACATCTCCCCAGACATTACCACACAAATGACTTAAATGGCATTAAGGAATTGGATTTTCCCCCTGCCTGGTTTCCTGGATTCTGTTTCCTCACACTCCGATTTATGGCATTATAGCAACATGCTGTAAAACTCCCATCAAGAGCAAGAGGACTGACAAACAGGGCTGCCCACGAGAGAGAGAGAGAGAGAGAGAGAGAGAAAAGGAAACCCATTTTGTAATCCATTTTGCCATTGTTAATATGTGAATGAAGGAAAATGTTAATTTCAGGTGTAAATGCATGTGGTGTGAGTTCATATCAGGCCCGCCACTGCAGAGATTGAGAGGTTCATTTGATGCTCAGGTGTCAGGTGGGTGTAAATGCAATCTATCCATACTTGGTGCATTAATGTGCGATGTTGGCAGTCCTCCATGTAAAAATGTCGTGACATCAGTGATAACGCGTCCCTGTCTAGCGCAGGAGGAGGGCTGGGTCCCTTTCTCTAATGCGAGAAGAAAGCACAGACGCGAGTGCGTTTTAATGGCGGCGGTAATCACACGCGCTTCCTGTTATCTGAATATTGCATGAGTGTACAGTTCACGCTTTAATGCCAGGTGCGAAAACGGAAGTTGGTGGAGAGTGAGAGAACAAGAGAGAGAGAGAGACAGAGAGAGAAGAGAGAGGAAACAAGAGAGATGGAGAGAAAGAGAGACAGGCTATTCTGCACCTTAGAGTAAGATGTCAGATGAGAAAGAGAAGCAGGAATGGGAGAAAGGCCTGTATTTGCCTGCTTAACTATTCAGTGGTCATAGTTAGGAGATGATGGATGGATCCCTCAAGACTTGTGTACACTATCAAAGAAAACAGGCTATGAGACTGAAGACAAACTCAACAGCATCTGCCGTCACTGATGCAGGGTGGAGTAAATCCTTTCACTCTGGGCTTGTCAGAACTGCCAGCCCTTCCTGAAGAAAAACACCTCTCATGCAAACACAGTAAATCAGTGGCACTTATCGTACCATCAGTATTTCTCTGCATTTCAGAATCTTTTCAGAATCTTTCTGGATTTCTACAGCCCTGTCAGGACACTTTAATCTTGCAATGTACATGCGGGAACCTTCTGATCTGTACCTGTAAATCAGGGCCTCGTCGTCAGAGCAGTTGTACTGGAGCTGGTACATCTTGACTTTGGGGGCCGCCTTGCTGACCGACCACCGGACGAGGGCGGAGACTGCAGTCACCTCGGAGACAGAAACCGCCTTTTCTGGTTGGTTCTTGGCAGGGGCTTTGCCGGTCTTTGAAGTACCAGTGATGTCGGAGAGGCGGGACTTGGGCTGAGATGTCTGTCCTGTACTGTTGCTTATGTGTGGCAGCTGGATGATTGACAGCTCCACAGAGGCGGTTGATTCACCAGCCACGTTGGCTGCAATGCAGGTGAAGGTCCCGTAGTCTTTTGACGTGGTGATGGTGATCTCCAGAGTCCCGTTGTGGTACACCACAGTCCTGGAGGAGTTGCCTAGCAGCCTGTCATCAGGAGTGACCCAGTGGATTGTGGGAGAAGGATCTCCGATAGCTTCACACCTAAGGCTGGCCGTCTGACCCTCCAGTACCAGCATCCTGTGGGTGTGCTGCGTGATGAGGGGCGGCTCGCACACAAACTCCTCCTCCCGCACGTACCAGAAATAGCGCCCCTTCAGGCCGACAGGGGAGGCGCAAGTCTCCAGGTCGTCATCTCGCTCTAGCCGGCGGAACCAGAGCATCTCGCAGTTGCAGTGCAGAGGATTTCCGCCGACACTCAGTGACAGCTGGGGGCCAAACGGCGTGGTCGTCAGCACAGAGTCCTGCGCCCGCATGAAGATCGGGTCCGGCGGGAGCTTCCGAAGCCGGTTGGATGTGAGGTCCAGGCGTGCCAGCCTCTCCAGGTCCACAAACGTGCCCTCTGGGATGTGCTCCAGGAGGTTGTGGTCCAGACTCAGCTGGTGCAGGTTGATCATCCGCCGGACCGAGTCCCAGGGCAAGTTCTGTAGATTGTTGTAGGACAGGTCCAGGTCCTCCAGCACCACCACCAGGTCCTCGAAAGCCCGCTTGGAGATGTGACTCAGCTGGTTGTTGTTCAGGATCAGGTGCTGCAGGTTGACCAGCCCCCGCAGGTCGTCCGGACCCACCTCCGTCAGACGGTTGTTGTCCATGTGGAGCGAGCGCAGGGTCTCCAGGTCCGAGAAGGAGAACGGCTGGATGTAGCTGATGGTGTTGCGGGACAGGGTCAGGTCCACCAGGTCGCTCATGTTGGCAAAGTCCTGCTGGGTGATGCGCAGGATGTAGTTTCCCCCCAGCCGGAGCTCTACCGTTCGTCTGTTGATGTTGGGCGGCACGAAGAGAAGCCCCTTAGCAGGACACAGCGTCCCCAGAGACTCACTGAGGTTCTGGCACACGCAGTACTTGGGACACGCGTTGGCCATCGCCAGAGCCACACCCAGGACCAGGAGGTGGAAAAACACGCCGTCCATGGTGGATTCACACAAAGGCACCTATGGGAGGAACATGGAGCGAGAGAGAAGGACAAGAAAGTATGATTGGCATAGAGTAATTACAAATGCTGGAGTCGTTATTCAAATTCACCTCCGGTATCCACGAGTGAGAAAAAAAAAAAAAAAGCAACAGGCCTCTGAGGCAGATGTTCAGTTACGCCTTTTGGCATCAACTTGGATTGCCAAGTGAGTGTGTTTTGTGTGAGTGTGTGTGTGTGTGTGTTCACGGTCTCTCTGTGTTATCCCAATGGCATATGATCCCACTCCTCTTTGATCCAGCTCAATATCCTGTCACCAACAGTATGAGGACAGCACGGATGTTTGATCTTTTGTGTGTGTGTGTGTGTGTGTGTGTGTGTGAGTGTGTTTGAAGGCCACAAGGAATCCCATAAACTTGACGTGGACGCAAGCAGTGCAGTGCTGTTGGATGTGAAGTTAGCATCAGTGTATTGCCATTTATGCACATTACCGTTTTCACCATTTTACCCTCAACATCAGGACAGAAACACACATACTGCAAAGCTCAACACCAGCTGCAGCACCACAGGCTGTACAGCCATTAGAACATACAGTGGAGCTGGAGGCGTTATTATTAGGCAGAACACACTCCTCACTAAGATCTAATGCTAAGAAACGGGGTGGAGGAATAACAGGCGCAATTAAGCGAACTCCCCTGCAGGAGGCGACGTGCAAGGGCAAGTGAGAGCAATCATCCGTGACTGCTCATTCCACACAACGAGGAAGCTGGTGAAATGGACCGTGGAAGGGGCACTTCCTCTCCCAACATCCCTCCGCTGCGGAGACGTATCATTATTTCCACTTCACCCTGTGTCATTCATACTTTTCCATGCACACACACACACACGCACACACACACATGTGCACACACACACATGCACACACACACACACACACACACATACACACACACACACACACACACACACACACACACACACACATATATACACACACACACACACACACACACACACACACACACACACACACACACACACACCCACAGAGGATTGAGTGTCAGCTTTCTGAAAAGCCCCATGCCCACCCACCTCTTGATTAAGGCCAACCCCCCTGATTAAGCTCAGCCGTGTGCAGTAGGGACAAAGGGGGCCAACAGTTTTCACCCCCACAGCGTAACTCAGAGGAGAGGCAGTCAAGGGCAGGCAGGCTGGGGGAAGCAGGGAGGCTGGAAGGAAGCATGCAGGCTGGGGGAAGCAGGCTGGGGCCACAGGCGTGTGGTGGTCTGGTTCATATGAGCCAAGGGTGAACAACCTGCCAATGTCATTTCATCTGAGCTGGCTGTGCTGTGGGCCAGCCCCTAATCAGGTGTGGGCTTGGATAACCACACACACACACACACACACACACACACACACTCTCCCAATGGGATGGTTAAAGTCTCTTAGTCAACGGAACCAAAATATAAGACGAAGCAGGAGAAACTATGTCCTGCAGAAACGGCTGACGCGCGTTGAGAAGGTGTGTGACGCTGAGCCCAGAGTGATGCTGATGCCGTCGAGCGTCTACGGAACTGGAGGCAACTCTCCGTTTCCCCTGACGCCACTATTCAGCGAAAGGTGAGACGTTCACTCCATATGTGAGACTCATCACCTCTAGGTTCTTCACAACTTCACATCTGAGAGTAAAGTGTGAGAAAGTGCCTCTGTAGCTCACCTTGTCGAGCGAGAAGCACAAGGTGTTGGCAACACCAAGGGGTCATGGGTGTGACGCCTCAGAAGCGCACACACCACACACAAAGCCACTCTGAATAAGAGCAGCTGCCAAAGGAGAAATACTAATTACAGAGTTAGCTGTATTTTCTTTTTTTATATACTCATGATCTGAAATGTCATCATTAATGATAAATCACTAGTACTTTAACTTTCAGTGGTGAGCAGTGAGGGCCACTTAATGCACCGCAAACCGTGCTGTCGGAGATAAAGACAGGCAGAGAGGAGCTGAGAGAGGAGGGGGGGGGGGGAGATTTGCATGCGTACCGATGCCCCTCCCTATCACGTACAGCTTACAGCCAACTTAGCGTGTCATTCTGTCACAAGCTTTGTTGTCAGCAGCTTCCAGATCAGCGGTGTGAGACGGCGGCTCCGGCGACGCCCGCTCATTAGAAGCCCGGGAGTCGGAACCTCGCAGGAGGCAGCGCCGGGCGCTCAGCTGCATCTCTCCCATGGTGCTTTGCAGCTGCACCCTGGGACCTGCGCTCAGGAGAGAGGGCTTTGTTGGTAAAATAAAACATAAAAAGGCTCATTCAGCAGATTAGCTGAGCGGGGAGGCCTTTTTAAGACGTGTTAAGCCGCTCTGAAATGTCACTGAGCTCGAGGAGAACAGAGACAACGGCAGAGGACCCGTCCTGGACCCGTCTTTACAGGAGGGGTCCCCATAACTCCTGCTTGCTCTATGGAGAGCTGGGCTATAAAACCACCAAGACAAACAGCCATACACACACACACACACACACACACACACGCCCACATGGCTATACTATGTAGGAAAGCTTCACCTCTTTGCTGCAGTGCTGTTGGGGCTGCTGCAGAGGAGGGTGGAGTGCACAGGCACAGATGAACACATTTATCAGCAGTGACAGCGAAAGTTCAACTGGCTGGGACAGGACGGGCTTACTCAGCTAATGAAAACACACGCCTGCTCCATGGCTCTGCGGCGCCACCCGCAGGCCGTACCGCTCTCGCTCCTTTTAACTGTAATCATCATCGTGAGCTGCGAAGTTACACAACCAATTTTGCTGGCGATCGCCTGGCCAGTTTCCCAAGCTGGATTAGATACACTCTCACGCATGTTTGCGTGCACAGAGACACGCCCACATGCATGCATGCACACAGGCACAACATAATCACACACACACACAGACACCACATCCACAAACACCCACAACATACACACAAGCATAACATGCACACCTTATACACTGACCATACACACACTTTTCAGGTACAGCAACCTGCAAAGCTGCTGCCTATATAAATACTTCAACATTACTGTAAAGATGTGTGCTGTGTGTGTTGCATGTCTGTGTTGTGCCCTGCATACACAACACAGACATGCAACACACACAGAACACATCTTTATAGTAATGTTGAAGTATTAATATAGGGAGCAAGTTTGCAAGGTGGCTGTCCCTGAAGAGAAAGCCTTACACAGGACCCGAGATGCTTTCAACTGGAAATAGTAAAACTGGGATTCATTCCGGGTTCCTCGGGATCCTGTCCAGCCCCACAAAGGGAGCCAACAGTGTCTACCAAACAGATCATATCACCAACGATCACCAGGCTTGAAATAATCCTGAGATCACTTCTCAGGGTCAATACACCAGGGCACCTTTGAAAGAGGACCAACCAAGTCCAACGCCGGAGCAATCAAATGGGGTATAATGAGGGGACTTACAAGAAGCTGAGTGTGTGACTGTGTAGGACAATCACTCCCTAATCAATACGCGCGTGGATGAAATAGATTCATTTTGTCATGTTATGTGCCCATATGCCTGTTTTCTGAGATTCAGCTGCATCTCTGTACATGGGCTGGCTACGAGCCTGCTCAGAGCGCAGAGAGCTGGGCAAAGGATCTGAGCTCCTGCTGACATAGCCTTGGTAGGACGCCTGAAAGAAGAGACATGCCTGGGGCTATATGTGAGAGAGAGAGAGAGAGAGAGAGAGAGAATGAGATAGAACAAGAATGTATGAGAGAGAGAAAAGACAGAGAGAGCAATTGTGGGAAAAACCGCTGCTGATTGGCGTCCAAAAAGGTCCAAAACATCCGACATTCCCCACAACTCAACTATCCATAACTGAGTAATTATTGTTTAATAACAATCATTAATAAAGAGTAAGAAAGAAAGCAAAGATGGTATAGGTCAGGGACGCGGACGATCTCTGTGGCAGAGAGCTCAAGGCCAGGTGAACAGACAGGAAACGTGGACACCTTCATACCAAACCATGTCCACCACACAGTTGAGAGATCATGGTTGGGCTTTGTGGAGTGTCAAACAGAACGAAGATGTGACTGACATCTGAAACAGCGCTACAGAAACTGCGCTGACTAGCCTGCGCTGACTAGCCTCTGCTTGCTATGCTAGTCCAAGCCTGAGTTAGGCTGCTTTTCATGTCTCCCAGCGGCTCCTTCTAGATCACTTTTCCCGCCACTGATTACTCAGATCTATGCATTCATTACTCAGCATTGCATTCAGTGGGATAACTGTATAAAGGAAATTTCACAAATTGCCACTCAAGTATATGTACTCTATTGTAACACACCCACACGCCCACACACACATACACAGAGGCAAACACATCACTCAAGGAAAAATACATATTTATAAATGTATAGGGTAGAAACGATACTGGCTTCCCTAGCACCCTCCTACCATCAAAACATAAAAATTTCATCCTCCTCACAGAACCCGCTGTACATCAAAAAGGCCTGAGACCACATGCGTGGTTTCAGGAATAGGACTTAAGACGAGAGTATAGGACTTAAGACGAGAGTATCTACAAGTGTGAAGCAGTCTAAGCACATTTAATTTAGTGCCTTTTTATGTGACAACTGTGAACTGTACATAACCAGTACTACAATTTCTGTCATGTGTTACTTTCTGGAAATATTAGCTAGCTAGGTAAATGGATAGCAGGGTTCATGCAAGAACATTATTTTATTTTTATGTACAATTGTTGTACTTTTGACGTAAAGTCAGCTCGTACAACTGCGGCACATCGTATTCTTCAGATGCTTGTAAATTCACCAAATGGTCTTAAACGATCCACGTAAACAGGTCTGTTGAGCACGCTCATGATAACTGTGAATCTGACAGCCCAAAATGCCTTACTGTGTGTCCTGTTCCATTAACCTGTTACCTGTTACCTGGTCCAGGAGCGCAATTTATGGAAATGCTGTCCATCTGTAGAAAGAGCAACTTTCCTGATCTCAAAGATCAAACAAACAAAACAAAATCATCATAACAACATAAACTTTGGAATTAAGAGCTCCCCTGGACGGCACTGGTCAATATTAACACCACAAACTGTCGGACGACATAAATTAATTTCAACCAAAGGCTAATTTGTCACTGTATATAAAGTCAGTGGGAGGTCAGGCCATGTGCAACATCAAACAATGTCAGAGCAGAGCAGATTGATGGCTACTGCCTGGAAGAATGGAAAAAAAAATGTCTGAAACAAGACAATCACACACCAAGTTTTAATGTGTATATCCAAACTAATGTTTGGTCAAGCTAATGAAATATGAACACACAATCAGTTTATTTATTTCCATTAATAAATAATCCAGTTTCATCTTAAGAAACAAATGGTCAAAGGTCATAAACTGTGAGCTTTCATTAATAGTTTTGAGAGGCAGCAGCAATTCTCGTGTTGTCTCACTTTACAAACACTTTTTGTACCTTGTCACTGAAGTTCTTCTAAGACAGACCACAAATAGATTTGAAAGTCTGCAAAGTACTTTTATTTTTTTTACTCTGAGGAACCTGAGAGCGAGTTGATGGTTTCTATCACAGGCCACCATGTTGATTCGTGGGGCCACCACTGGCTCCTAGGATATACAATGGGGAACATGGACATATTGGCTTCTGTTTGCTTCTGAGGTGTGCTTTGACAAGATGAAAGTTGATGTAAAGAGCTGAAGAACACTGGAGGAACGTCTGCTGTCTAAGCATGGCTCCTCTCAGCGTTCACCTCCCCTCTGTCGGCAAAAACTCAAAGTGTGACCTTTTGCCTCGAGCTGCTCCACTCACAGATCCTAGCTGGTGCCAGACCACCTGGTTCACCTGCCCCCCCTCCACTGCACAGGCTTAAAGTGCCCACCTCATCTTTTAGACCAGCATCTTTAAAAGACAGTGAACCCGAACGGGACAAAAACGATAATGCTCCAAGAAAACGCCTAGATAACAGCCAAGCGGTGCACAAATTTAAGAACGGGATGTACAATATCACGTTTGGTAATCAGTTAACTGAAATTGTCTATTAAAAATTAAACTGAACTTGGATTAACTGGGCCAATATCATGTGCTTATCAAAACAGGGTGATCTAATTTCAGGAAAATCCACCCAGAGAGACAATGTGTGTGTGTGTGTGTGAGAGAGAGAAAGAGACAGTGACAGACAGTGTAGGACAGAGAGAAAGAGAGAGAGAGACAGAGAGACAGAGCGAGTGGGAGGAAGACAGGGGGAAAGTTCCACTTGCAGTTGCATTGATAGTGAATGAGTGAGTGAGAAGCCCCAGACAATATCCTGCCTCTGATAAGCCACTCAGTCCCCCCTCCAGACTTATTCCCGATAGACTGACTGAACACACCACGTGGCGCCAGGAGGCACACGTGCACAGGCACACGTTACAATTCCAAGTAGCGCAACCTGAACCAGCTCCCCACCCACATCCCTCACTCTCCCTCCCTCACACGTCTGAAGTGAGCCTGTCTCTCCCTCCACGGCCCACACTCTCTCAGCGCCCTGCTAGGTGCCATTCAGCTGCTGTACTTCTGCTGTCTGTCTTATCTCCCACAGAAGCGGCGCAAGTGTGCCAGCATGCAAGTATCGGGGTGTGTGTGAGCGCGTGTGTGTTGGGGTAAACACGTATTTAGCTCTTTGCGTGAAGCAAATATCCTAATGATGATAGAAAAATATGAACATTTTGACTTTGTGGGCACATTCTGTTTGTCCCCATGAGGTACTCATTTGCATTTATATAGCATTATTTAGCCATAGTAATACACAAGTCAGTGAAAATTTCCCACAAAGACAGAAATACAGGGCTGTGTGTGTGTGTATATGTGGGTGTTTTTTATGGGAGGTGTAAGACCAGTAGTCTGACAGGGTCTGATAAGAACACACACACACACACACACACACACACACACACACACACACACACACACACACACACACACACACACACACACACACACACACACACACACACACACACACACACACACACACACACACACACACACACATCAGTTTACTCATGCATTCAAACACTGTGCAGCTCCACGCAGGAGTTCCAAAGAAAGATGCTAAAGAACGGACAGCAACAAAAGACCTGGACAAGCGTCGTTTACGACCCCACCGTGGTCAAGGGCAACCGAAGAACACGCTCCGCTAAAATCAACCGTCTCACTTAACTTTGTTTACCCCTTCTTAAATACAACTGCAGGATGAAGGATGCATTTCTCATCTCCTCCCACTGCGGTACTAGTTATGTAAGTCATACAGGGTAGGCTGCTGACTCTTAAGCAGACACCAGCACGTATGAAGGCTTTATTCAATAAAGCTGCCTTCCCACTTTTATGCACCTCCTATTCCGCTGGTACTAGACTACGGATTAACCCGATTTGTGAGTCTGAAATTAATCAGTGTCAGAAAGTTTCTTTAACCAAAGCTGTATAACTAAAATGAATTAAAATCAATTTTTAATGGTGTGATTATGCACCTAAATCAGAAACATCACAAAGCTCAGTTATTAACTGAAGAGAGTAACATCAATGACTATGTTAATAAGGTTGTCCGTGGCCAAGAGTGGTGGGAGTTGATAATAAAAGTGTGTGTGGTGCGTTGCTCAGGGTTCCCAAGCCCTGCCATAACTCTCACACTGGGTTTTGGCTTTAATCAGTGTAAGATGATCTATGTCTTGTTCGAATTACAGCGAGAAGAGGTCACATGCAAAGATACAAGAAACATCTGCATGCACAAGGCTGTTATCTAATCAAACAAGTAGAACGTTTCCATTGTGAGCAAGAAAACACAGTGAAGATGCATTTTAACTTCACACGCTTAGAATGTCCTTCAGATACCTTCAGAATAACATCTGATGTCTCTCCACATGATTCAATAGTCTCGTCAACATAATTACAACAGAGAAGCATCATTTCTGTGTTTATCCTGACCAGATTGACTGACCTTTGACTATAAATCTCTGATTCATTAATTGCCCAATAAAATACTCCAACAAAATCCGACTTTTAAGCATTGCCATTATGCATTTGCACTGAAGCCCGTCAGACGTGTGCGGGTGCTTTTTAAACCGTGCTCATGGCGCATGGGGATGCATGACGGTCTGATAAAGCACTGATCTTATCCAGTGAGCTCCACCGTTTTAACACATGATCAAGATGTGAGGCAATGTGTATTTTTATCTGCTAAGTGTTACATACTCTCTTTTCATTTGGCAGAGCAGAGACTAGGGGCCTGGCGTCCACCCGGCGCCGCCGCCGCCGATGTAGCATCACAGCAGCCGGCATGCCTGAAAGCACAGAGTCTTTGTCAAGGTCAATTTTGCGAGTGGCTCTGGGAGCGTAAGGTATTTGCCTGGAAAAGATCGATAAATTTCACCACTGGGAGCCTCTCGTATTGTTGACAACAAATTGGGCATCAGCGGTCGCTGGGGTTTGTGACAGCTGGCTCTAGTTGAGCTTGTTTTGGTGTTCAGCACCATCTCAGGACATTCCACAGGGGAAGGGGCAGACAGACAGTCAAAATGTGATTCATTATCCTCTAATATAATTATCTCCAGAGCACCGAACAATCTTGCTGTAATGAGAGCTATTAAATCCTACTGAAATATTAATAGGGCCCGAATATTACTCTACTGTAGTCTGCTAAAGCAACCTAAGTCAAATAAAAAGTCTGATTTTTACATGGAAGAGCAGTATATCACACGGTGTGGGACCTACGAAAAATGGAAGCTGAAGCCATGGGAGAGAGAGAGAGAGAGGGAGAGGGAGAGAGAGAGAGAGAGAGAGAGAGGCGGTGAGCTGAAGGATAAATCACTAGTGAAAGTAAACAGATCTGGCTGCTTAAAACCAGTGTTTGTCCTGCCCAGAACCCCCATCTCCCAGCACAGTGATGAAAGGGCTCTGTGTCCCCACTGCAGCTGCTGGTCTATGTCTCCCATTGGACGGTCATTAATACCGTCCACGTATCATCCCCCTGTTCTGCTCCTGAAAAATACAGCCAGTCTGATGCAAGCGCTCAACATTAGCAAACACTCCTGAGCGCTAGACCTCACTAACAAAAACCTTCGTGTCACTGACCGCCACGTCTGTGATCCAGCGAGGGACACGGACGTGAACTGAGCCTCCTTTGTCACGGCGATGCACATGTTCAGGGTTGCATCACGAGGAAGACGAGCACGCGGAGCTTCTCCGTCATAACGGTGAACAAAAAGGGCGCTGTGGCCATGAGGCGTGGCGGAAGAACTGAGCGCCCGGCGCTCGGCTAACCGCAGCACAACTAGGACCACAACCAAGAACAGGAGCCGCAGATGAGGCTTAGCGGGAAATACCCAGCATCAGTCGTCGGGGTAGCCAGCAGGGCTTTGAGATCAGCCTGCAGTTCCTGGCAGCTTCTAAGGGATCAATGGCATCCACCACAGTGGCGCTTTACTGCTCAACACAGCAGCGGCGCTCCACTGCCAGCAGAACCTCAACCAGAATAATGGGCTCTGGCCAGGAGCGAATCACAACTATTCCGGGTCTCTTCGCGTGCTATTTGAGCAGCACTGGTGGACTTTCACAATTATACTCATAACAGATGGTAGTTATGATGACGCACTTGTCAATAATCCATAGCTGGGCATGCCAAGGGTCACCTGATTTCAGCCAGAGATTCGTCACTTTTCTGCATAATGGCATGAAGGTTCTGGAAAACTGATGAATTCAAATCCCTGTAATGAAAAGCATTCATCTGAATATGCGAGATCAGCTGTTGATCTCCCTGCCACCTGCTCTTTGGGTTTGGAAAGGCGCTGATCCTCTCGCAGATGCTGATCGATGCGCACTGGTGAGATGATTAGCAGTGAGAATGGTGCAGTCTGACACCAGGGCCTGGGGGAGGTCCTCTGCTTTTTATCATTCACCAATGATAAAGGGCTCCAAGAGCAGAACTCTCTGGACCATGCATGCCATGTCACCATGTCTGTCAGGCCAGAGGACGTTGGAACACCATTTGGCTCACCAAGAATCAGGACGTTTTGCAAAATTGCTACCCTGCCCGTCATCATGCATGCTACAGAAATATAAATTGTTTTTGCAAAAACCCCAAAACTAAATAAAACATTTCATTCTGATATAGGCTTAGCATTATATCACAGCGATGGTGATTTGTGTTCATGTTATTCATAAGTTGTCCATTTGCTTGTATTTGCTAGTCCACAATCCAGGTATGTGTGTGTCATGTTTTGCCTTATCTAGGCCAGTTCTGTTTGTATGACCACTGTTAGTCACCAATATTACTTTGGATCCCTTTGTTCTCATTAGTGGACTTATTGCTCAGATTTGTTTTCATTACTTTCATTAAACCACTACTGGTCTTACACCTCCCATTAAACCACTACTTGTCTTACACCTCCCATTAAACCACTACTGGTCTTACACCTCCCATTAAACGACTACTGGTCTTACCCCTCCCATTAAACCCCTACTGGTCTTACACCTCCCATTAAACGCTTCCGTCTGGACTTCTGAGTGCTTCCTTTCTTCTGCATGTCCTATGACAGACTATCATAACTCGATTCAAAACCTTCACAACGTCTCTATACTTTTTTTTCCTTGCACTGTTCTGAATCTTCAGCCGTTAGACTATCATAAACCCCTTGGACAAAAGTTTGGGCACTCCTGCTTGGAACTCTTAGCAGGAGGGAAAGATGTCAAGGGTCATTGCGCTCCTAAAGCTATGCACCAACCAGCCAGGCATCTTTACCATCACACAACACCATGTGGTGCTCTAATCTGTTGGAACATCAGCCCCGCTGACACGCTGGGAGCTGGTGTGGCTGGGTAAAGTTTTCCCCTCGGGGGGGGGGCATCCAGATCATAAAGGTAAGAAGCAACTCACAGGCATATAAAACTTCCCTTATTCCTGTCAGGTCTGGCTAGCACACTTTTTGTTGTTTTGATGTGTTTAAAACTGAGTTAAGTAAGCAAAAACAGGGGTGAGGCCACTATTTCTGTTACCTGAGGAGTCCTTTGCTTGGGTACTTTCGTTCTCCGCTTTCAGACATGTTTCTTTTCTGTTTCTGTAATGGAACCAATAGTGTGGGCACCAGACATTTTGACATCTTTTAAAATGACTTGTGACATATTGTTTCAGAAGCTTAGAAAATAAGTTGCGTAGAAAAATGTCTCCTACAGCATAAACAAATACTGTTTGGGTTTATCACTGCAAGGAATTACACAGCATGTTTAAAGTTGTCTTCAGTCACCTCAAAAATGGTGTTTTTCTTATCTAAAGTTTTTATTATTGTGTCCATGCCTGCTGCGTTGCCAGTCAATGCACACGAACGTATAAACGCTCAACGCAAGCACTTCTCCTTATTCACTCTTGCTAGGAAGACAAGCTAGCTAAATGCCCATCCAGCACTAAAGTTGAGACTAAAGTCACAACTCAAACTACTCCGCCCGGCAGGATTCAAACTATTCAGTTGCATTAAGCAGCCCTATGCACACAGCCCACCAATGGCAGGCGGCTTTGCATGACTGCATAGCTTGAGGCAGCCAATGGCCACGCAGCGCGCATTACTGTATGATGGAAGCTTGCAGGCAACGTAAAATCCCTTTGCGCTGTTGTCCTCCCCGGTGTCCTCGGAAGACCGAGCACACCCTCTCTCCCTGCTCCCTCTCTTCTTTCTCCCTCTTGTTCTGTCTCCCCCCATCCTCACCTTCCTCTCTGCTTCTCTTCCCTTCCTCAATGACCGGTATAATGAGCAGAGACCCGTCTCCCACAGCAATTATCTGCAATTATCCTCAGCTTGTGCGCGTTTGCTTGGCCGTGTGCTGCAGCGTGTCTGCCCCAGCCTGGACGCTGCCGTGCTACCCAGAACCCTCTCAATGGGGAGCCATCCAGGGCAGTCGCTGTGAGCAGTTAGGCATTATACACAGATCTAATAAGAGTGGGAGATGGGGGAGACAAAAGCATCATGCTGGCGAATGCATTGTGTGTGTGTGTGTGTGTGTGTGTGTGTGAATAAAAGGCAGGAATAAGGGATGACCACTCATTCCCACTGGAATGGAGTGTGTGGAAATAGCGTGCTCTCTGGATCGCTCTGTGATGCTACTCGGCAACAATTGGCGATGAGGCCCAGGGATCTAGACAGCCCAGCACGCCGTGCAGTTTAGTGAACAGAAGAGTCCAGAAACAACAACACCTCACACTGCTCGTGACATCAAAACACTCGTACTTTCTGGATGAAGACCAGGTGGCCCAGCTGGAGAAGACGAATGGCAAAATTAAGGCATCTCCAGCGGCGCCTGGAGGCCAGAAGCTCTGCGAGGAACTCCAGGAGCAGCTGGGGGACTGGGAGGGTTCAGCTAGCGTCACCGTCTCCGCACGAGCTCGGCTCCTGATCTCCGAGTGGAAGCCTGCGCTGAGTTGGAGGTTAGCGGTCTAGAAACATCTCACTGCTGCTTTATATATCTGGAGTGCACACCTAAAGCTTCCCACAGTCAGTGCGTTTCTACCCAAGACATGACGCGCAGACACCTCAGGAATAGAAGCGTAGGGATTGTCTCGCTATTTTTCACGTTTCGATGAGGAAGACACCGAAGAAAATGAGGCTGCGGAGTCTGAGCGCATCCCTGTGGTCCAAACACTGGCACGGGCTCTGTGTGTGTGTGTGTGTGTGTGTGGTGCTGCTGGGGGAGAAGAGCGCAGACACGCTTACAGAAGTCAGTCAGAATGCTCGGTCAACGCTGCGTCTCCTCCAGCTCGGAGCTGCCGTGTCCCCCCCCCCTCCGCTGAAGCCCCCACTCGAGCCGTCTCGCTGGCACCACGCGGGGAGACGCGTCCACAAAGCCTCTGCCAGGGGAGCCGAGAGCTGAGCGATCAGAAGTGAGCACCCCGACGCATACTGAAGAGGGACTTAATGAGAAACAACCCCATGAATAGACTCGCCGAATAGGTCTTCTATTATCTTCTGGTGGTGGCGAGAAGAGTGAGGCTGACGCAAGGGGCGAGAATAATCTCACCCCGCTCGTGCCTCAAATTACCCCCTCGCTTACACTACGGTAATAAATAATTTGTCAGCAGAGACTACAGTTTTCTCTGCGTCTCTGTCCTGAAGTCTCACCAATTAACCCTGCCTTAACAGTTCAGCTCTTTTCTGTAACCACATCACAATCTTTGTTCTCTTTGTCAATGAGCAGAAACTTTTATCTTGGCTAACTTTGGAAATATTACATAAGTGAACGGGTAGGGAACCCCTGTGAGTCACAAGATGGAACAGTCCACTTGGAAAGTGGCTTTACCCCAAGGAAATTATAAGACTGTCACCACCAGGGAAGAAGAAAAAGCCTAAAGTTACCAAAACTCGACACTCATGACAGAACGTCTGTTCTGTTACTGCAGCAAGAAGGAAAGAAAGTCGCTCTTATAGGCTACAGTGCAGGGTAGATAGCACACAATCAGCTGCATGGCAAAGCGTCCATCTGATATCACACACACTAATGGAACAGTAGCTGACATATTAAAACAGTCTGTGCTCATTTTAATATTGTTGGGATTACAGAAAATAAAAAATCGAACAGACGTCCCAACATGAGGAGCCTGTTGTAAACACAGAGCCTGTGGGTACACTCTTCTGGTGCTGAAGGTGGTGGGGAGGGACAGCAAACCCACAATACATTCCTGCGTGTGAATGGCTCTGCATTATAATAAACGCGCCGGAAATGAGCTGTGTATCAGTGCAGCCTTCCGGTGATGACCTTTTAGGAGACGTCAGATTCCAGCACTTCCTCACGCCCTCCCTCTCCCTCCCTCCCCTCCTCCCTCTCTCCCTCCCTCCCTTGCTCTCTCACCCTCCCTCTCTCCCTCTCCTCCCTCCTCCTCCCCCTCCCTCTCTCCTCCTCGCTCTCCCTCGCCACCTTTCTCTTACTTCCTTCTGCCCTCTCCTGAACGAGCAGGAAACACTACTCAGGCGGCACATATTTATCTGTGACCCGAACGTGAACCGATCCACCGGGGCCTCCGTTGCTGAGGCGTCGCTGATAAAGGCTCGGGGAGCGTTCTCCACGCCCTTAGCGGGGCCAATCGCTCACTTGAGCGCCGCGGTTCAGCCGCGTGTAGAGTTAAGGGCTTGTCGCACTCCGCGCCGCTCCGCAAGCACAAATCAGACTGCCAGGCATTCCCGTTTCAAACGCCTGCCTTATCGCCTTCTCACTGCTCCGTGCTACCCGGTTTAGCGTGGAGCTTAAACAGCGTGCTGAGGCTTCTCTGGGGGGGGCCACCCTATGTGCCTCTGGCAGACGGGCAGGCCTGAGAATGCCCTCCTCAAACTCCAGCCTTCTCGGCCTCCAGCTGGTCGAACTCTAGCGGATGTGGGCATGTCAAACGAGGCGAACAGAACAATAATTCAAACGAGAAATAAACTGTTTTTGATATTAGTCATGTAAAAATCCCAACTGCTATATCTGTAGTCTTGACATTGCTGTCACCAGTTCCACAATGGAATTGGCATTGATGCCCCAGTGTAATGAACTAGAGGAACTCTGATTGGTTGCATATGCCACAAAGAGGCAGAAGCGGAGAATCCTGCCTTGTCATCTTTGTAAATATGTAATTAACTTGAAGAAAATGACTTATGTCTGAAACGTGCTTCACCAGATTTCAAGGGTTTCCCTCATTGGAGAATCCTAACTACTCCGACCATCGGAGACTGCTCTGTGCTCCTATTCAGTGTAGCAGATGACCGACCCTTAACAACCTGCTCTGAGTGGTTTTACTAACTGGACACATGTTCAGTGCCAGAAACTACACAGTAGGAATTCATTTCAGCTTCACTAGAAGGCAGCTAAAATTCAGGTGAAATTCTGACTAATGAGAGTGTTCTCGAATTCTTTTATCACTGATGAAAGTGGCTAAATCTCAGAGTACTCCTGAATTCAAACTCCATAAAGCTAAAGACTTTCCCTGGCGCTAGCTGTAAAGCTTCAACACTATACCACTTTTACAAGCAATAATTGAACATAGCACTTTCCTGGAAGAGTTCAAATGCCAAGACTGATTCCAATCAAATTCCACTGCCTACAGAAGTGTAACATTATTCAAGACCATTATTGCAGACCTCCAGTGAACCCGTGGACAGCTGTGTTCAACAGCCAGCTGTTTCTTGACCTCTGGATGCCCAGATGAGAGGCAACAGCTTCCTTCAACTAACAGCCTGTCTCTTAGCCACATCTGGGATTTGAGGTGGTGAAGGTTAAATGAGTTTGAATTAAAACAACAAATGGCCATCAGATCTTTGGTAAGATGAACTCTGCGGTACGTTACAAAAAGATAAGCACCATGTTTTAAAGAGTCAAAAAAGACTTTCTTTAATGGTTGCTGTTTACTTTGTTTACCTTTAGGGTCCTGCTGCTGTGCCATAGGTTCCCTCAAGTGTTTGAGGCCTGTCAATCAAGTCCCATGGACCCTCCCTCCAGTGGTCCAGGGTTGATCGCTTACCTAGACAAACAAGATAAAAGAAAAATGCTTCACTGCCATCCAGGGATATAGCTGCAGAAAGCCTTCACAATGCGTCCAAATAACAATATGTCCAAATAAGGCTATACTGCTTTAAAACTGCTTTTTTGAGTAATTCTGCCTTAACTAATAAACTCGCGGGGGCACATCACAATGGGAACAATGTGTGATCACTGTGACATCACAGCATAATCAAAAAAGTGATGTGCATACAGTTTACGGAGTGATGTTTTATTGAGCTGCTCCAACGTTTGATAGGTCAGGAACTGTGACTTATTCGGTCGGATTTCACCGAGCCAGGGCATGTGGTAATGCGCCATCTACATGGGTTATATGTCAATCGAAGATAATCCTATCAGGTGAAACAGAATGTCAAAGATCATTAATACTCAACCATGTGGCAGCTGTGATCAGGACAGACCTGGGGGAGCTTCTGGCAGCCATGACTACCTACAGGCATGACTTAGGCAGAGTGATTAATCAATTTTATACTGAAATGACATTTTCAAACGGAGCTGAAATTATTAACACATTATTAACAACGCGGTCATGGTCCCGAGGGGCGTGACCGAATAGTGCTCGCCCTATCATCGTGAGTTCGATCATTGATGATGCCTTAGCCATCCATGGCTGGGAGGCTGAGAGAGAGAGCTGTTCTGTGCTTTCAGGGTGGGAGGGCTGCCATTCGTGCTGTTCCCTGTCAATTATAGCAACATTGGCCAATCATGGGTGTCTGTGAGCACATGCATCAGAAAGGGGTGGATAGCGCTGACCAATGAGCATATTGCTCTGCCCCCTAACTGCAGCTCAAAAACATGTGATTGGCTGCATGTACCTTGGAGGAAGCATGTGACAGCCCTTGCCCTCCCAAACTGGGAATTGATAAATTAGAGGAAAGAACTGGGGGTAAAATAAAAAGATCAGAAGACACAAAAAACAAACAAACAAAAAACATGGTAAAAATTCATAACATACAAGAAACTACATGAACCCCTTTCTAGGTTTTATTCTTCCGTTTTGCTAGTGTAACTCGACGTGCACGTTGTGAGTGAGGAAGGGGAAGCCAACATTTATTTAACAAAGGCGAACAGACAAGGACAGTAATACAAAGACATCGACAAAGACAAAGACTGACAATGGAGGGCAAAACATGAAGGTTTAAATACACTCGCGTTAATGAGGGGAGAAGAAGAGACAGGTGAAGCAGGCTAAGAGAGGCTAGGCTAACCAGGGTGTGTGCAGCAGCAATAACAACAACAACACACACGTGCACAGCAGATCAGATCGTACCAAGAGCCTAAACATATGTGTGTGTGTGTGTGTGTGTGTGTGTGTGTGTGTGTGTGTTAGATAACTTTAATAGTTCTCTAATAACAACGTTTAAACAAAAAGTACCAGGAACCACATCATTTCCTTTTCCAGTTAGATTTTTCTAAATATGCTTGTAACACGTCTTAGTGCTCAGCATGTACAAGACATACAATTGCAGCTTATACACCTATACAATATCTGCAACTTAAATCGCAGTTTTTTTTCTTTGTCTTCGCAACTTAAATTGCAGTCACAGTTTTAGATTCACAGTTTGATATTTTTGGAATTTGGCTCTACCCTCGAGTCTCACTCTACAGGATCAAGAATCTGCTGGAAACAGTCCCCCCTCCCCCACCACCACCACAGACCCCTTCTGTGAGTGCAGATTAATCTCCCTCAGAAAACTGCCTGATAATATTTTGGAACATCTTCTCTAAGACTCACATTAAATCTTTTGATCAGGAGCCTGTAATTGCCACCAGACTGGGAACTGGGAACACTATCCAAACCAGTGAAACCAATGCCTTTGTAAATTCCACTGCATGCTGCATGGTGAAAAGAGAGGATTTGGAGTGATTAACGCTTATCAAGAGGGCTTTATCGTTTTATAATAAATTTAATTACAGGGATTATGAGGCTCAAACGAGATTTAGACCAACTAGGTGCATTCAGGTGACAAAATGTGAGTCAGAACTTGTATTGCTGTTCCTTCTTGAGAGCTCAAAACTAATGAAGGAT